>VYXF01012751.1:746959-824144 GCA_013397295.1 Polioptila caerulea
AAAAAAAAAAAAAACTAGCAAAAAAAGTGCAAGGGATAGAAAGAGAAAGTGATGACTATTAGGAACAGTGCTTGGTTTTCAGGTGAATCTCGTGGGAAAGTGGTTTTTCAGAAGCATGCTGGAAAGATTACCCTGGGAAGACAAACATCTATTTGTGAAAGGAGCCCTTCTCTTTATTCCAGCCATCAAACACCTGAAATACATTTATAGTCAGCACACCACAAAGTAGATGAGACTGTATTCAAATTTGCTTTTATCATTTAAGTATATGATCTTGTTTGGCAATGTTATACTAGCAATGTGAATTCAGATTTAAGTCAAAACTTTGGCTTGCTACATATCTCAGCCTGTTCTACTTCAGTATTCAAGCCTGACTGCCATCATGTCATTTTGCTTTTCTTGCTATCCCTATGAGGAAACAATAAAGCTTTCCTATCTTACGAAGTTACTGTTAATAAATTTAAATGCTGAAATGTCATTGATCATAAGAATACAAAATATTTTTCTAAAATAGGAGATTCAGACAGAATTATTTTTAAACAGACTATTACATGCTACTTTGCATAAAAATCTCTGAACCAAATATAAATGTATACAAAAGAAACCAGATTGTGGCAAGGCTAGACAAAGGCTGGGAACAGTGAAAACCACAGAAGGGCATTTCATACTACAGAGCTTCTGTCCATCCCTCTGTTGAAATGTTAATAATTTTAGCATCTTCACAAGACATTTCAAAGGTATCTATTCCATTACACACACTTTACTCATGACCTTAGAGCCCCCTAGAAAGCAAAAAGTTTATGTGAACATACTGCTCATCCCTCTGTGGGATAGAAAGGCTGTAATGTTTATGGAAGTATGTCACAACCCTCTCCTGGCATTCTCCTTGCTGGCTGGACTGCTCCTAATATGATCTTATAGCAGCAAGACCAAATCAAGGGACATTAAGATAAGAATGTGAAACAGGCAGACATTCTGGTAATCTGAGGAAGGTTTTTCTCATCATGGAGGAATCTAAGCCATAAATATGAGATAATGGGAAGAAATCCCTATAACAGCACTTTTTTCTTCATTAAGAAAAAGTAAATAGCAGTGTGAGCTACAATTGCTGCACACTTACACTATAACTCTCCTTGCAGGAGCTGCTCCAGTGTGTCTCTTGAAGAAGAAAAAAAAATTATGGTGACTGGAATTGACAGCTAAAAAAAATCCCTCACTTAATCGTGAGTTTGACTGTAAAACAAATACCTTAACTGGGACTTAAATTGCTTTTTAAAAATGCTACATTGATAAAAATCAAAAAAAGTAAAAATTAATTCTGAAATGAAAATAAGGAAAATCTTCCTCTCCTAGATGAACAACTCTAGAAAACCAGGGTTACTACATTAAGTGCTCTGGGTTTTAATCAATATTTTAATTTTCTTGCTAAATATTTGGCCCAAAGTTCAAGTGTAGGTGTAAAAGAATTACATGTACTGAACTCAGTGGATGATCAGAATATGCTGGGGATAATACTGGACAAGGCTAACAGTGCTGCTCATAGGATTCATACAGCAGGTGAAAGAAAACAAAACCAAAACCCAAGCCACTCTCTGTGTTGTGGATCATCTGGAATTTTAAGCACAGGATAGCACAGTAAGACATTGATATAAATTAAAACCCAGGCTTAGTCACCTGGATGTTCACAGTCATCAAGTGACCTTGCAGGTCTCCCTGAATTGACACTACTGACTGGGAAAGAACCCTGGAGGATTTCAGAGCACAGAGCCATGGACATACAGAGACCACAAGAGAAACACACACTGATGTAGAATCCTCACATTCAGTCTCCCTGAATGAAAATACCCATTGTTCCACACAGTAACCTCACAGAGTGCCTCAAACAAAGAGAAATATAAATGCCTTCTCCCACTCCTGAGCATCCTGGGTCTCTGAGCAAGCTCTAGGAGTTATTGGAGAAAGGACTGTTAAGAGTATCTCATAGCAGATTTAAAAATTAAGCAAGCAATTTTATTCTGCTTAGCCCTGCAGACAATTGCTCTGATTTGTCCTACATACATTGCTTCTCACTTGCTAAATATCTGTTTAGCATGAAATTCAGGTTGTTGAAATAATTAATACGTTGCTACATTAAGCACAAATGTTACAACGTGAGTGAAATAACACTAAAACCTAGTAGCAAACCTAAAACTCCAGGACTGAAACGATCAGGGATGTTATTGTGTATAAATAAATGCCTCAGAGCTGTTATTGAGTGATTTTTTTTTTTTTTTTTTTAACAAGGGAGAACTACCAAAAGAGCAGTTCCTCTGCTCTCCCTTCCTAATCAGCATTTCAGTTTGACAAAGTCAGAAGAAAGGTTGCCTGTGCAAAATTAATCCAGTCCCTTTGGATATGCACATTATGATACAGGCCTGTAATTACACATTCATGCACTATTTTTTCCCTCAGGACCACTGTTGTATTCAGTTAACAGGAAGGAAGAGTGCTCTGCCAAAAAGCAGCTGGACAATCTTCAGTTTCTCTTTTGTTTTGTCTTCCAGGGTTGATATGTGGTCCAGTGCTATTGTATTTACTGCTTCCTGACCATCTTTGCTCCAGGAACAGAGTCAGCATCCTCACTCCCTTTTCAGCAGTGCTCTCCACTGTGATACTCAAATGATTCTCAGATGTTATCTGATTCATTGTTTGAGTACTTCTCTGACTGTACCTGTAGTATTATAACTCCTCCTATTTGGCACGTGAGGAACTGCCTGGAAGTTTAGGTATAAGTTTTCACTGACCTTGAGGAGGCATAAACCAAGAGTTAATGAATTCAGCTGAGCATCCAGAAAAAAAGAACAGATGCAATCAGTGTTCATTTGTGGAGGTCTGGTTTAAAAGATTTATCTACTGTTCTATAGAACTTATGGCAGGCATAGAGTCCAGGTTCACAAAGGAAAATTTAGCTGTCTTGAGCCTGAAACTCTTTTTTTGAGTTGTCTTGTGTCATTCAGAAACTTTCAAGTTTCACAGAAGGTTAAAAGGCATTTTACAGAAAAAAACCCAAGCTCTATTACTGCGCAGTCCAAATTCACTGCATCTCCCTCACTCACTCTAAGAAATTTGGTAATGTGCTCATTTTTTGAATCCTTCTGCTCCACTGTTATCTTTCTTGCTCTTGATTCTCCTTGAAGTCTCTTCCCCTACCACCACTTTTGATGGCAGAATAATTTTTTTCTGAACAGGCTCCAAATTCTGTTGAAATTTTGAAAAGACCATCTATAGACACTATCTGTAGACAAATCTGTAGACACTAAGTTCTTGGAATAAGTCATTTCTGCTGGTCACTGTAGAGCCTGGCACATGCACAAATAAACATATTTAAAATAAATTCAACAGAACTTTCATTTCATTTTAGTTAAAATTGGTATTTTTATTCAATAGCACACATACGAGGAAGGAAACTTTCTTACAGTATCATCCTTTATTGAAAGAATACTTACATCTGCAGGAGTTGGGGACTGTTTATGCCAAAATTTCTTTGGGTATGAAGCAACCTTTTGTTGACCTGTGCACTTTTTCAGTCGGGGACATTCAGTCAGTTTTCTTATATAAATCATATCAGTTCATAATTTTCAAAGCATGAATAGTAATGAAGTTGCATTTATGATGCTTAATTTGATTTTTAATTTGGCCTCTGTGGGTCAGTGCCTCAGAAATACTGTTGTTGCTGATAGGCATCATCATGAGAAGAAATCTGCATTCAGGCCAGCTGTGTTTATGTATCATTCACACTGGTACCATACAATGAAGAAAATCACAAATTTGACTCTAATTGTGGCAGCTGTGTTCAGTGAAGTGTCCAAATTAGAAGCGACCTATAAAAGACTGTATTACTTGTAAAAGGAATGTGCTCTGGGGCATTTTCTACACAATGGAATATTTGGAAGCAAGCTTTCAAAACAAATAGGAGATTATATGTGAATAAAAATTATGAATGATGCATGTAACCATGAATGAACTTTCTGAATAAACCTTCATGCCCTTTGATAAAAAATACTTCTCAAAAATCTCAAAACATTTGCATTTCAAGTTCCAGTAAAACTGATTAAAGCCAGTCTTGACAAAAAAAAAAAAAAAATCATTGAAGAACAGTTTTAAGAGACAAGGATAAGAATATTCTGTAAATATTAAAGCTACAGCTCTACATACACTGAAAGCAAAAAATGTCACTTCTGCAGCATAGACTGGCAAGCCAAAACACCATTACCTCATCCAGCGATCTGAATCCAGGAATTCCAGCCAATTCTAGTCTACCTGGTGGTTTTGTCAGCTGTATGGACTTAGAAATTACATCTAAACTCTTCTGTTGTGCCACACAGACCTCACTGACTGAAGGACTTACTGAAAATGCTGTGCTGGAATTAATGACACTTGCCTTGTGAAAAACAAAACAAGTCAAGAATATTTACATATACTTTTAAATATAGTTAAAATGGTTTTAGTTCACTTTTTGTTCAAAACATTGATTTCCCAAAAGTATCACTGTTTTTAATACATTCAAGAAAATAGTTTTATGGAAATTTTAGCATTCAGTATTTTGGTATAGCCTGAACCACAATAATAACCTGGCACTTGCTTCACTGAGAGCTTAAAATACTTACAGAATAAAATAAATTTAAAATGACTGAAGCCTCTCTCAACTTCCAAAAAAAGAGAAAAGTTTTAAAATTTCTGAGTGAATCAGACTCTAACAAGATTTGGAATATGCATGTCCTGGTTCTGGGTAACAGCAGATTTGTTTCAGAAAGATTTAAATAGAACATTGAATTTGTGGCTTAGTACAGCAGCACTCCAAGCATTTTTTGCTAACTTCCCAAAATACAACTGAATTCTCTATCTCCTAAACATAAATTACACTCTTAAGTAGGTCATTAAGGTTAACTTCTTGTAAAGCAACCCATAACATGAAGAAAACAGCATGACACCCCCATAGATTTAGAAAACATGATCTAGATGAAATCCTCAAAATGGGGCATTTTCTGCTTAAAAAAGCTCTCCCAAAGGCCTCCTAAACTAGAGTGTAGTTAAAATGAAATGGTTCTCCAAAAAGACCCTTGTGTGGTTTCCCCTGAAATCTCTATCAGTCTTTTTTGATGGATGAGGGAACAAAAGGGACAAGAATTGCAGATATTCCAGAGGAAGGATGAAAACTCAGTGCTACTGGGAATTTCAAGGAACAGCTTGAATTTGATCCTATGAGATCCAAGATATGAAATCCAAGCATGATTGGCAAAAAATGTGAAGTATATCAATGAATGAGCAACATTCATTGCTAGACATAGCAACATTGCTAGACAGTAGTGGGATCAGGAGTAATAGCAGATTATGGACAAATAGGGACTGAGAGCATAATGGTGTTGCACATATGTATCCAGAAGAAACCTTCTGGTCTGCTTAATTAGTGCTGACACATCTGGAATACCATGTCTGTTGTTGCCCAAATCATAGCAAGGCAGTGACAGGCAGACTGGGGTGAATTCAGAAGACAGCATCCAAAATTGTTAGATATGGTGACTGGAAATACAACATTGTGAGGAAAACTGGAAGACTTATTTGGTTCAACATGGACTAAGGACATAAATAGTGCACATATAAAGACAATTGTTAATGAGGGAAATAAGGACAGTGTTTTACTAAATTATCTAAGTCTGATGCAATATTGATACATTAAGCACATAAATAATAATTCAATTATGGGTACTGACCCACTAAGATGGTTGCAATTCTAGCTATTTTCTTTTCCTAGACTAGTTAAAGACCCAAACATATAAATACAGGACTCTGAGATGCTGTTATGTAGCACCTGGGTAGAATTATATAAACAGGTTCCTGAGAAGTTTTCTGAGGTCAGGTCTAACCCTCAACGTTCACAGCAGGAAGATGTAGGTGCTGAGTGTGGAGAGAGAGGCCCATAAACAAGCACTGTAGACAGTGCTTTGAAGGTAAACCATAAGATGTCTTATCCAGAGGGTTCAACACATAGCAGAGCATCACCACCTCATTCTGGGGCAGGTGTTCATTGTGCCAATAGGCCTATTTCTGCCAACAGCAGAACTCAAATCCTCCAGCAAAGGTGGCAGGATTCAAGAAAATTGTCTTAAGTAAATTTCTGAGCAGGCTTCAGTCACATATTGTATGCTTTGTAAGCTAACCACTGCCTCACAGGAGAGGGCAAGACCATTTCACAGCTTCTGTAGAAGACTTTGAGGTACATTCTACCTCTGCATCTTCCCATGGCTGCAGTCCCTCCTAAGGGAGGAGCCTGTCTGGGCCATGTTCCACTGCTGACTTGCATTCCAGTCTTACCTGCATTAACAGGGCACCCCACAGAGAACAGGAGGCTAATAGGACCTCCTGTGCTTGAATAAGAGACTGGAGCTTACATTCACATATTGACTTGCCTCTTTTAAAAAATCCTGATTACTTCTGAAGTCTGGTATTTCTCTTTGGGTAAATATACCATGAGGACAAAATTGATTTTCAGTGTGCCTCTCTGTTAGCAGCAAGAATGTCTTGCTTTTTGGTGTACTGTGTTGTCTCGATGGGATAATAGCTTGAGCAACAAGTGATAAAAATGCAAGCAGTTTAAATCTAAGGAAAGGTACTTCTTTGAACTGAAAAATGGTCAAAATAGAAGATTTGTAAGAAATATATCTGAAGTTGACTTCTTTGTAATGGCTGCAAAATATATACAATATGCTCTTATGTTTGCAGAAAGGTTGCATTTTGCTGAAATACTGAAGTCATTTCAGCTTCCCCATGCCTGAACAAAAGGCAGAGAATCTTTTTTTCTATTTGCAGTTCTTCCATTAAAATATCAATTTCAGCAAAAATAAAAAAAAAGAATGAGATAAAAAGCCTGTAATTTACAGGGAAACACAGAAACTGATAGGCATACCTTCGACTTGCCACTTTCAAATCTTTAGCTACACATATTTTTCCAAACAGAACTAGCTAGTTTGCTGGTTTTAGTTATGTGTATAATTTCAAAGCATTCTTGTGAATTTAGTCTCTGTAACTTTCACTGCATTTAGTAGACTGTGCTTGTTCTTTATGCTGCAACATTATTTCAGACCTCCCTGGACTGAAATGTAATTTTCTTGGATGTTTTTTCCACTTCTGTTGTAATCACACACCATTCAATCATCTGAGACTCCTATCTACTCCTCACGCTCTTTGGCAACTCTAATGGATGACCCCTGTTCCAAGTTTGTTCATTCCATCTTCCCAACGAATGGCACCCAACAGGACACGTTTCCATGACTGACAGTGGGTAATACAGAAGCAAAACAGACACTTGCATTGCATTCAGCTCACTCAGAGCAGCACAGTTGATCCAACACAATCCTACCTGACACGTGTTCATTTGTGTGAGTTCAATTTGCAGTCTGTATTGGATTTCTCCTTACAAAATTTGTTGTGAGACCTCTTGGCCCTGTTTGTTTGTTTGTTTGTTTTTCCCTACTAAACTGTTGTAAAATTACAAGTAAAAGACATATTGTAAATAGAAGACATGTACACAAAGGTAATAATTTTTTTAACCTTTTTTTGTCCTTTTAAGATGAACTAAAATCTAGAAGTAGAGGAAAAAGAATTGCCTTTTCTTTCACATAAATGTAACTCAACATGCACATTTCAATTCTAGTATGGTTAATGTGACTCATGAAAAAACCTAAGGCCAGGATCTTCTCTCATCTTAAGTCTTGATGGACCAAAAATAGACATTTACTTATACAGTTCACATCTTTGAAACCATATGTTAACAGAAATATATGCAAAGGGCACATGAATTCTATCAAATCAAATCAACAAGTAAGAGATGCAGAAGAAGAAGAATACAGCGAAAATAAAGGAAAACAACAATACCTGTAACATTTAAATACTTACATTAAACATAAAAAATTCATCATAGACACCTCAGTTTATGTGGTCCATAAACCACATAACCATATAAACCATTCTAGTTTTAAAGCACAGGAGGTTAGTGTAGATGAAGGTATCAGAAAACTGAACAAAATCAGTCAGTCTTTTCATTAAATGGTGCCTGGAGCTATTAACTGGTGAATATTGCTGCTTGACTATAACTACTCTAGCAAACACTTTTTTTTTTCTTCTTCCCTTTTGGAAGAAGGCAGAGAAAAATGAAAAATTGGTGATGAAGATGAATGGGGCTATCACCAGAAGCCTGAGAGGATTCTGAAAAGGAAAAATCACAACATCTGCAGTTTGTGGGTTTTTTGTGAAGGCAGCTGAGCTGAATAGTATTTCCCAAAGCTTGGGAGAAAAGATTCAGGTTTATGTGAAAACAAAGGGTGATTTAAAGGTTTTTTTTTTTTGCTTTTTACCATTTGTTCTGATGACCCTTAAGCAAGCAGCTAAATAATGTTTTGTTTAGAATAAATTACTTCTGACTAGCTTTAATTTAGTTGCAAATATGAAAAAAAAAGAACCAAGATAGCTGAGGTGGTGTATGAAGGTAAAAGAGGCATACATCAGAAGTGAAGTCCTTCAAAAGTTGCAAAAAAAATTATTCTTTTAGCTGAAGTGGCTGAAGCACATTTAAGTAGAGCTAAAATAACCTTCTCAAAGGCTGTAAGCAGCAACAGTAATAAGAAAAAATGGAGTTTCCTCTGCATTTCCCACTGCTATTTAACATACATGGATGGATGGATGGATGGATGGGTGGGGTGCATCTATTAACACTGCTGGAGAGATCCACCTACAGTTCACAGAACCCAGTCCACTGTTCAGAGGCCTCAATCACACACCATTGCTCCATAGCCCCTCCACTCAATAGCCAACACTGAAAGAAATGTAGTATTGAGAAATCTGCATTAAGCATACAAGTTTCACATGCAGTACATAATATACGGCAAAATGTCTGAGAGCAGTAGTTAAAAAAACCAACACGTTTAAAGAATTAGGTGCTGAGAGCTAGAAACACTATTTCTATTTACTAGAAACACTAATTGCAAAATTGTAGCTGATGCCTTACTTCTCTCCTAAGTTAAAGTACCTGATTCAATGCTACACTAACAATACTCCCGAACACATAGTGTGACTCTTGGGGATGGTGCAGCGCAGGGCTGGGAGCTGGAATTGATGATTCTTGTGGGTTCTTTCAACTCAACTTGTTCTGTGATTCTGTGATCTCAGGCCACCAAAACCCAGAAAGCCTCATCCTCTGCTAAAGAAGAACTATCTATCTCCAAAATCCAACCTAATACACTCTTACTCTTCCCAATGAGGGAGTATGCTAAATTACATCTTAAACCACAGAAGGTAACATCTTCAGGATTAGAATTATACTCAGGCATGGGAGACATTCCATTTTCTCTTCCATCATGAGGCATTTCAAAACTAAGAGTGCGCTGCAACTACCCAGTTAAAAGGGGCTGAAGATCATCTTTTTCTTACTGAGGTGGAGACCACTGAATGAATCCAGAGAAGAGAGCAAGGCCTCCAGGACTGACTCCTCGCAGCATGGCTCCTGCTCAAAACACGAGTGCTATATAAAAGACAGGTACTATCATTAGTTTCTCTGATGAGTCCATTTAAATGAGTGCATTGCCTTTCTCCTCATGGGAAGGACCTGAATCCATTATTAATTAATTCAACAGTTATCCTAGTGTATAAATAATGTGTGGTGGAAGTACTACAAGTGCATTACCATGCTGCATCCTTCAGCTGTTCTCTAAAACCTTTTGAAAAGTATTTTTCTCTTAATCAGAGTCATTAAAATGCTCTTATCAGTGGAAGAACTGCTGATGATGTTCACTCTCTGCAAATGGAAAAACATTAGAGACTGGAGTCTCTGAACACAGTTTTGAATGGCGCCAGTGTTAAAACTGGTCTTAAACTCTTGTCAGTGCACAGTGTGAAAAGAAACAATTTAAGAGTCAAATATTCCTCTAACCCCTATCAATGCCTCAAAGTGACGTAGGTTAAATGGTTCATTCCCTCAGTGTTCTTCTTTTTGTAGAGGGAAGGTCAAGACTGAATAAAGAAGTGCAGGCTTGGGCAGGGGTAAAGCTCCTGGGAGTTCCTGCTGCAGCTCCCTTCCCCATTCCCAGTCATTGAAGTCATGCACTGGTATAATGAAATCATAGTGTATCTTGAGCTGGAAGGGTCCAAAAAGTACTCTTGCCTGCTGCTACATTGAATTTGCCAGCACAAATATTCTTCCCTCTGAATACTCTTCCCTCTACCCTTGAAAAGATGGTTAAAAAAGAAAATAAAAAATCTTATCATATACATTTCCAATTCACAAGAAATGTAATAATCAAGTCCTTTATGAGACACTTTATGGTCTTTTACCATCCATGTAAATCACTCTTCATAACTGAATAGCCAAACTCCCCCAAAGGCAGAGTATTTTCTGACTTCTCTCATTCAGATTTGTGTTTACTGACATCTACTGGCTGTTCTGACTCATATCGTCATTTGCCAGTGGGATGAGAGAGGTGTGTCCACTTGGCACTGCTCTAAGCCCAGCTACTTTGGTAGCGTCAGCCACATAAGGGGAATCTGGCCCTTCCTGTCCCAGTATATAACACAGAGCATCTAATTTGCATGTACTACTCCTAAAAATTATCCTTCTAAAAATATGATTCATTAATAGGCTGCCTATAAAAACACCTCAGGTAAAATGACACACAGTGGAATGCATTTGCCAAATTCATGTCTCCCCAAACACTTTTCTCCTTTGTGAAACCCAGAATCCAAGGAGAATCTTCCCTTAACCAGGCTACACATTCTTAAAAAACAAAAAAACAAAAAAACAAAAAAACAAAAAAACCACTGCTTGTAGTACTCAGTGAAAAGAATTTTCTATTGGATCACAAGAATGAGTTAGATGATGCTTCTTTCACAATGTTTTGCCAACAGGTACAGAAAAAATCCTTCAATATAATAGGATGATTCACTCATACCTATTAACTATTTAGAATAGAATATCCCAGCTAGTACCCTAAAAAAAAAAAAAAAAANAAAAAAAAAAAAAAAAAAAAAAAAAAAAAAAAGGCAGAAAATAACAAGTATAGGCTGAAAAACAACAAATGGTACATTTATTCAATGTGATAGATGTTGCAGAAATGTTTTCAACTGAAGTCTCAATGGTTTTGTCACCTGACCCAAAAGACGGCAATTTCAGGTAAGGTTCATTGCACATCATTTTATTGTGCCTTGGTATTTTTTGAGTGTAGTCTGGGAGACACCACTGCTCCTTCTGTCAAAACCAAACAATTCTCTTTGAAATACTGTCTGAAAGGAGAGGAAGTCAGAGTTGACTCTTTGAGCTAACACAGCTGGTCAATATGAATGGCAAAATTTGAATCATCTTTAAAGAATTTCAGAATCACAAATTTTCTCTGCTATAAAAATTCTGCTAGGACTTGAATCAATCTTCCCAGAGAAGTATTCAGAAGATTAGCATTTCATTTACTTCTAAATCATCTAAAGACTTCACAAGAATGTTTCACAGGGTTTCAAAGGAAGCAGTCTCTCTCCAAGATGAATTTAAGACCAATAGATGACTCAATCTAAAACTCACTGTTCTTCTAAAATCAGCCAATGCTGTCTGATTTCATGAAAAGTTGAGCAAGTAGCAAGGTTCATAACAAAGTGTCATTCTCCCATTACCAGTGGGGAAAGAATTCTGGTCTCATGAAATTCCACATTTTCCTTTCTCTCTTGCACACTGAAGTCTTTCAATGAAAGTATCATAGATAATAAAACTATTTACCTCCATCACTCTTCCTTAAGTGGATAACTTTTAAAATATAAACCTAGAACACTGGTTAGGTGTCTGTTTTAAATGAATCATGCTTTCACGAGGTTCACTGCTCAGTGCAAGTGTTTTAGATACCTAGATTATTTAGGTCAAATTTCCTAACTTTAGAGAGACAGAATCAGAAAGAGCACCGATCTCTTGTGGATGAATAGATGAAACAGAATACTTATTGATAAAGAGCAATGCAAAAGAAATATGCATCAAACTGAAGGCAAAATATGGAATTTCAGGCAAAAAGTCTCACAGGAGCCCAGGAGATATGAGGAATATCTGAATAGACACTGAAGAGTTGGACAGTTCTATCAAAAGCAGTTCAACTTAAGTTCATATACTCATAGTCTAGAGATTAATAAGAAAAATTCAAGCTAATATTCCAATAAACTGAGAAGACTTATTGGCATTCTGTACCATATGCACATAAGGAGGTTCCAAAATTCTGTTATTACTCTCCTTTGAATATATACCAAAAAGTTTTACAGGGTTGAACAAGAGTGAATGCCAGAAAATTCTCATGGTGTTGCATTGCCAAATAATATTCCTTTTCTTCCGTTCTGTTAGGTGCTACCTGAGATGGCAAGGGCAAATTAGGAAACTTAGTAATATCACAGACAAATGCTCCCTTTAAATATGGAAATGCATTCTACAGCTCCCAAAATAAATTCTCAGATGAACACCCATCATCCTGTGAAGTTTAATTAACTAGTGTTTGGGTTTGTTTATTTTTTTTTTAAAAACAGCAGCCTTTTTGGAACACTCTGTAGAAGTTCCTTTCGTTGTCCATTGAAATGTTCAAGGTCTGCTTTTTTTCTCTGAAAAGGATGCACTGATTTCTGAAAACTTAACTGGTCAAATCTTTTATCATGAAACTATGAAAAAGTTAAAACCAGCATATTTTCATTAATAAAATATCCTTTCCACATAATGCTTCTAATAGAACTGAATGAGGGGCAGCCCACTATCTTGACTGGAGTATCAAGCATATGGTGCTCACACTGATTTTTATTTTTAAGTAAATTTAATTCTGTCATCTAATCTTTTAGCTATATTGCTAAAGCAAAATTGCTGCCCAGTACATAATTAAAGTTTTATCTTTAAGTACAAAATGCTGTCATAAAAATTCCATTGTTAGAATGACAAATATGAAGTGCTATTCTTCTTTATTGCTGGAGAGGGACAGACACCATTGGCTTGATTGGGCTTGATGGCTCCTCTTGGAGAGGTTTTCAGAGACGCAAACAAAAGAATCATAAAGCATGGTACCTAGATTGCCAGCAGCAAATAATTAATATTTCTCACATGTGAGACACATAAGTTCACCACCATGAACAATGCGTTGTTAAAAGCTTCATAAAGGAACAAACACATGACAATCATTTTCCATTTTCCTATTTTCTATAAACTGTCCTGAACCTTTCCTCAAAAGCAAGATGATAAAGTAGAGAGGCTGCATACCCTAAAGATCACCAGCACCTTGAAGATGCACCAAGAAGAGAAAGCATTCCAAAATCAAAGCCATTGCTAGTAATGCAACGTTCTAAACTCCCATCTGAAGAAATCAACGCTACCTGAGGATCCAATCCACACAGCTCCTGAGTTTCAACAAAATATTAGCAAACAAACAACTACATGGCAGGTCAGGAAGTACACAGGTAATACACTGCTTCAAGAAACACCATCACAAGGTAAGATGAAATGTAGTGTTGTGGCTGTATATAGAAGTTAATCCTAAATTAACTGGGTGGAGTACCTGAAGTAGTGAGAGGGCATAGTACATCCTGTTTTCCAAAGGGTTACTGCAGAAACAACTGCTTCAAGACCTTAACCATCTCTGCTTGATTATACTGGGATCATAATTTTGTTAACAGATAAAGCATATTTTAAAGCAGGAGCAGTAATTATAGTTATTATATAGATTTTAAGACTTTTATGTCACCATAAAAGAAGGTAGCAAAACTATCTCTTTTTAAGCCAGTGGGCATTTTAGCCTTCTTCAAAAATGGAGGTATACAGACCACATAGGATAATACTGAGAAGGAAAGGGGAATGATGAGTGCCCCTTACTGAAACAGGATACATTTTCCCACCAATGCGAGGATCTTTGCCAGTTTGTGAATCTGAACAGCTGAATATCCAGTAAGACCAAAAACCCAAGTAGTAATAACCTACCAAAAATTTCTTGGGGCACAGTGCCTTCTGAAATTGCTAGACCAAATACATGTAAAATTAAATTAGCTTGCTTACTTACCCATTCCACCAACACCCCTATACTTTGACTGTTGTTATTTATTATTAATAAACATAACCTTGCTCTAGAGCCTTTTACTGATAAATCTCAAAGCACTTTTCCGTACTGGTATTTAGTTAACTCTTTATTCTTAGAGACAGCGAAGCACAGGAGAAATTGATTTCTCTGGTTTCTCTGGCAAGATACACAACAGGGAAGGGAAGAGAGTTGATTAAGGGACTGTAGCATTGAAGATACTACCCAAGCAGCAAGGTCTTCAACTTCAATATTGAAATAATTCTCTTTTCATCCATCCTTGCCAGAAATAATTTTACACTTCCTGAAGGACCAATGAATTCCCTGTCAGATTTCTACCTAAGGACATGCAATGTCTTCTAGAAGAATCCTACTTTCCTTGGGCAATAGCAGGAATGACAAACAGATTCACAACTGAGCAATAACAATCTGAAAAGAATTTGTTACCATGTTTTTTTTCAGCAACCCATGCAGCACTGTATTGAAAACATACAGTGTTTCCTCACCTGATTTACAGAGTTATAAAGAGTTACAGAATGAACTCTAGCATGTGTCTCATACTTTGGATTCTACAATATTTCAAAAGATGCATCTTGCCTGTCTTTATTGCTTCTCAGTGATCACAGATGAAGAATATCATAGTTGGGGAGACAGCTATTATTGTTAGCCCTGTAAATAAAGTCTGGAGTTTGAAAAGCAAGCTGTGTTCATCGTGATCATCTGTCAGCAGGATTTTGACATTCACAGCTTCATTAAATAACTTTATCCGTGACACAAGACAGACCAATGTTCTTGTTATCCTGCAAGGCATCATCACTATCAGCATCACTGAAAGCGTAAGAGGTTTTCGAAAGAATTACTCTTATTAAAAGGAAAGTTCTACAATTTAGTTCTGAATACACACACAGAGCAGACTGATGAAGAAAAGATCATTTTAGAAAGGAAAAAAAAAAAAAAGCCACCACCACCAGTCTAAGCCTCATTTTAAAAATACAGGTGTTATTTGATCCTGTTCCTATTGTAAATAGAATACCAAAAGTCTCATTAGAGCTTTTTTTGCGCCATTATCAAAGGTAGTTCCCATCCAAGAAGCTTACAATCTATGTTAGACCAAAGAATCCCATGAATAAAACCTATTATTAACTAAAAATAACATATATGATTCTCATATCTGTTTTAGATTTATAATGAAATAGCACTCTGAATGCCAAATTAAACCAAAATTTTTTTCAGAATATTTGAAGATGAGAAAACCTTTTTTGAAAATGTTTATCTAATCTAAAGGCTATTTTATATTTTCATATAAACATGTATATTTACAGATTCAGATATGATATTGGATCATAGAATATATTTCTGAATAAAACACTGAAAACACAATGCATGGACTTATTTAATACCTCAATTTAGCATTAATACATCCCAAGATTAAATAGCCACTATTTTTAACTTCAAAAAAACAAGAGGATACATGCAAGAGGACATGCAATTGATGCACCTATTGAATTTCAAAGCTGTTGGGAGGTATAGGAGAGAAGAAATTAAGTATACCTGCATGGATCCTTTCCTCCTCCCACATTGCCCATGAGATATAAGAATATTTGGAGGTAACTTTTCAGAGAAGTCTAGATAAGGATACATTGAGAATTAGCTACAATGAGACTTTAGCAGAAAATAAATCCATGATGACACCAAACATCAGTATAAATTCTCCTGAAAAAAAATTGCCATTTCTCTTGTGCCAATTGGAAGCTTTACAGAAGTTCAGCTTCTGTACCTGCAGAACTCTTCTAAATGTCTTAACCAGGGTAACTGGGGCTAAGCACTTTAGAGCATGACACCCTTCCTTGACAGAGACTGTGGAGCTGCTCCAGAGAGAACCCAGTGACTGAATTAAATATTTGGGATGAGCTGAGTGGAACATATTTCTGTGTGAAACGTGGCCAGAGCAAACTGGCTTGTGCAAGCTGAATTCAGCAAGAGTCCCACTGCTACTTCTTCAGTCTCCCTCTGTGGTACCAGTCACCAAGAGGAGCATGTGCCTCAGTCTGGATGCTGAGTATGGCTCCCTGGCTTGGGCCGACAGAATAGTGCTAATAATTCTCCCCATGTTCATCTAAGGATCCTATATGCCAGACACAACTCTTCAGTGAATATCATGCTCCATAACTCATGTTTTCCAAAGTTCATAGCCCTGTCAGATGAGACCTGCCATGCTGAATTGCAGCAGAGTGTGAACTGGCAGCTCTGTGTTTGAAGAAGCCCCAGCAGAATCCAAATTCTCCTCTGCTACAACCTAAGTCTTCTCCATCAAATGACCTTGCACACATGAACCATGAACAAGCACAGCATGGTGCACATTTCTGCATACATGAGGTATTCAATGTTGAACGAGAGCTAAATGGAGATACCTGCTGAAATTCAAAATTCCATTTAGAGATCAAAATCATGGAACTACAAAATAATGCCTGTAGAGAAGGCCTAATGGAGGTCATCTGCTTCTAACTGGGGCAACTTTGAAGTTATATCAGGTTGCTCAGGGTCTTTTCCAGTCATATTATGAATGTCTTCAAGAATGCCACAAGCTCTCTGTGTAACCCACCCTCTTGTTTGACTGCCTTTAAGGCAAAGAGCTTGTTCCTTATTCCTGGCAGTGATTTGCATCCATTGTTTTTCATTCTTTCACACCTCTGGGTCTGTCCTCTACCATGGTATATCTGAAGTCAGAAAGCAGTTTTACTCTCTCTAAATGCTCAGGCATAAGATCTGACTCATAACATTTTCAGACTTTACTGAGGTTTTTCTAGTTTGGTCAAAGGAGTTTATTTAGAACCCTCCAGTGACTAAAACATAATCTGCAGCTTTCATTTTACAAACTATTCCACAGATTGAATGCTACAATAATTTTTCTTTGTAAAATAGGCTGTTGGCAAGTGTATTTCTCTTTTTAATTGCTCACAACTTCAGCAGTGGTGGTAAAAGACATTTTTAAGCATTTTTGATAGAAATCCACTAAACCAGTTCCATGTCTCACCATTTGTGTTCGGAACATCTGCATGGTGAGGAGAGGCTCACAGCAGCTCTGTCACAATTTACATTACAACTTAATACTACCAGAGAACGTTCATGTACCTCACTAATGAACCAGATGTGATGAGTTGTACATAATGGAGGGGGTAGTGCAGGTTGGAAAAGGGTGAGAGCTCCTTTTTCTGGACCCACACTCTCAAAAGAAGCATGTGCTTCTTCCCCAAATCATGAACTATTAAATGCTGAAAGAGACACCTCGGTGTAATCACCAGCCACATGAATGTGCTTTGGGGCAAGAAATAAGCAAAACTATAACTCCAGAAGATTTTTGAAATTGCATCCTGTCCTCAATTTGAATTGCATTCCTCCCTGCAGGCTGGAGAGAGAGGAGTGGGATGTAAGTCAAGCGCCAACAGATTTAATAAAATTTGTTTTATTCTAATAGGTAAGGTATTGGCACGGGTAATTTTTGGATCAATTTTCTTACAACACACATTTCAGTACAAACCTTCAGTAATTCTGTTTCAGTAACTGGCATTGTACTAGTGGAGAACAGCTGTTATTTAGTGAGGATTCAGACGTTTATCTAGATACACATTCACAATTCACTCAGCTGGGTCATGTGTGCAGACCAGAGTGTCTGACAGAAAACCTACAGGGTGCTGAGGCTTTGCCCCAAAGGAACAGTGGAGAAAATATATTCTAGAAGGGTCAAGAGAGAAGAGAAAAAAGATAAGAAAACAATCACACATATAAAGTGGATGTTTAAATCTTTTTCCTCCTGGAAATGTAAAATGACAGTTCGGGTGAATAGCTCTCACATGATGCTGTCACCCTTCATTCTGTAACTCTGGCTGAATGACGTCTAACAGAAAGCTCTTTTCACCTCACCTTCAGGGATTAGATTCTTGGAGCATACTTAGGTAACTTCTAGATAAATGTTCGAGGCATTCAAATCTGTAAAGCAAGGAACAGACTAACAGACAAATGCCTCATGGTTTATTCCTGAATACAGCTTATGCACTGTAGTGAATGGTAATAACTATTGGCTTGTGCAACATCATTATATCAATAGGCAATAAATCATTGTTCTTTCTTTCCAGCAAGAAAATATAGAAATGAAAAGCATGATATTTAATATACTTTTATTTACAATGTCATCTGTGTACAGCCCATCTCTGATATGTATGACCACCATTATCTTCCCCAGTTTTTGGAACTGGGCTCCTATGTGGCAAGGTCCTTGGCAAAAAAATCGTATTATAGGCAGAGTGTTCCACAGAATAATCTATTTTTACTTGTTGGAAGTTAATTTAAAAAGTAATTGTGTTTCCATCTCACATTGAACCACATTCTTTTCAAAAACCCTACAAATCATACCTGCTCAATGTATCCTAGGCCAACCTTTTGTTAGGCATCATGATCACATCTCATACAGAGATTATTCTCTGCTAGTCAGATGAACATTGGAAAGCCAAAGCAAGGCAATGCAGCACCACTCAGAGACACCAAACCAAAGTAAATGATCTAAACCTGACCTGAGTGTGCACTCTAATTGCATTAGCAGGACTCTATAATCTCCTAACTCACACAGCTGTGCTTCTTCAAGTCCTTGGGCTGTTCTCTACATAGGCTCTGTGGTGATTCCTGACCTGGTGAGGCCACGGACTATGAAAACAAAGTCATAAATAGAAAATGGGAAGCAAAGGAGGCAACATCCTCAAGTCCACAAAGCCTGACATGAGCCCATAAGCGTGTGCTAGACCATGAGGGCTGATGACCAGGGCAATAGCAGGCATAGGTTTTACCTGGCTCATGCAGTTTGTTGGGATTTGTGATTGCTTTCTGTATTGATTGCTAGGCAAAGGACTCTGATGAAGGCTGCAATGGTAGTGAGACAAAAGCTGACAAAAGGAGTACTACTAAGCAATATCATCAATGGATTTTAAAAGTTGTCTCTCTCTGTCCTACATATGACTATGCTGCAAAACTCCTGCGCAGATCTTTATTTCCACACTAGTCAGATTCTTTGGTAAAAATATTATTTATTTAAAAGCTCTTTAGCATAATGAAAAGTAGAATCTGCAGATGGGTGCACAGACAGCCCTCCAAAAGGTCAGACAAGTCAAGGCTAGCATCTTAAGGAGGAGGATAGTCGGATTCCATGGCAGGAATGTAAATGTATCAGTCACCTGATGTAAGTTAAGTAGTAGTCCAGCAAATTTTAATCTCAATAGTGTCTAAATGCTGTGATTTTATTTCTACAGCAGTAACAAGTATTCAAGTCCCTCTGTTGATGAGCCTTATCTGCTGATAGTAAAGGTACTAACATTACATTGTAGAAGCAGACCTGTGTGGATGCCAGAATCCACTCTCTAACATCAAAAATAAGTTTTATTTACTTTATTTGTTTCCTTCTCCAGAAATACCTCTATGTGTTTTGTAGCTATTATGGTTCTAAGATTATTACTTCATGAAAAAAATTGATGTACTATCTTGAAATTTAGGACATGTGATGGCTGGTGAAAAAGCTTTGCAGAGGTCTTAAAATTCCACTTCTCTAAAAACCTCAGAATTATGGAAATGTTCTAAATGGAGGTTCTTTGAAAGGCTAGGTATGAAGTGAGTGCATGAGAAAGGTCCTTTTTCCAGCCAGTAGAGTGAGACTGAAAGCCCAATTTATCACTCACATTAATACAGTAGATTAGCATGCTATGTGGCATGCATTTCTCAAACCCTGAAAGTCACTGTAAATTATCAAGACAGCCATTCAGTTAAGGCAGCTAATGGATATGGACATAACTACATGCGGGAAGAGGAGGATGGCTTCCTTCTGAGCACAGTGCCAGCCTGGGGAGAGGGGGCACACACAGAGAAGCATGACCTTGCCAAACTTCCCCAAAACCCAGGGGAAGAGGGAAGGTCGCAGCACAGGACTACCCTGGCTCTGCCAGCTATCATAGCTGGTGATGGCTGTGGTAATTTCCTGAACTGCACAAGGCTCCTTGCCAGCAAAGGAACAAAAAGGGGGTTTGGGGTCAGCTCTCTCATGCAATAAGTGGAAATGGGAACAGAATCAGAAGAAAAAAGGGTGTCAAACACTCTTGGCAGTATCATCCAAACTGATATCTAGTGCCCATAAGGATTCTTTATCTTTGCTTCAGAGATATTATTCCACCATACTAGCAATGTTGCTCAAAGTATACCTCTAAATTTTATAAACCTATTTACATCATGTACAATCCATCTACTGGTTATCTGTCAAAAATAGACTCCAATTATTTTGGTTACTTCCAAGAAAAAAATTTCTTGTATTTTTTTTTTTCCTGAGCTACTATAGTTTCCTCCCTGAGTTACTGAGTTACTCTACCAAAAATAATAGGTCTTTATTTTTTATTTGGTGATCCAAAATATTAAGAGAGTACAGAAAACACAGATGAGTATAAACCTCAGATGAGTATTTGAAGGGAGGATAGTACCACTCAAAAATAAAAGAATTTACTAAAAATCTCACAAAACATTTTAGCTAGATTAGCAAAGAGTTTTGCCTAAATCAACTCTGCAAGCTTTGGCAAATGACCACTTAAAAAATTTTGCCTGTGTCTGCGTCTTGTATTAATTTGTATTCTGTAAAACCTAGCTACACTTCTGCCCAATATTTGCACATCCAGTGGATTTACATCACAGCTGCTTATGAAAGCCCTATCTTGTAATCTGATCCCACCTACAGACAGGTAGGCTGCCCAACTCCTCCTGCTGTGTTAAGGCTACACAAGACAGAGACTTTTCCTGCACTAAATCACATAACCAAAACATTCATTTTTGCTTCTACTTCAGGAGAGGTCCTGGACTGGGATAACAACTGCTGACTCCCTGTAACCTTGGGCAGACTGCCTCACCCTTGCATGGCTCATTTTAATCTTCTGTTCTACATGAATAATAACACTGGAGAACACTTTTATGTCTTTGGATGAAAGCCTTAATATAGTACAAAGTATTTTTATTTAATATCAGAATATAGCTTTCACAGTAACATCTTATATGGAGTGGAAAATGATGATCTTATATAATCTGTTGTATACGGACACTGACAGCTTATCCTTGAGGGTCAGGCAAGAAATAACTATGAGAAGGTAATGGCTGTGAAGAATATTTTTCTCTGTCCATGACACATCCCCTAGGACACAAAGGTCTCAGCAATTAGTTTTGTTCCTCTTTTGAGAAAAACACATTAAATAGTATAAAGGAAACAGTGTAGTCCCTTGGGGAAACGCATTGAAATCCCAAGTGCTGTTCTGTATGGGCAGAATTTTTTCTCATTCCAGGCCCTAAGTGGCCATATGAGCCCCTTCCAAGAAAAGCATAAAGAATGGGCCAATAAATAGGCACCATAAATTTCCCCAAAGGCACAAAAAATTAATTCTGCTTGTATTTTGAACACAATCCAAGCAAGAGCTCAGATTCAAACTCTAATTGAAACAGTACATCAGTGCAACTCTACTCCCATTCATACACCCAGGGCAGCTCCTGACTGTGGGTGTGGTGGAAGGTTCACTTCCCCACCTGGATAGGAGATGCACACAGTCTGTCCCACCTCTGGATATCATGGGGCTGTGCAGGAACCATGAAATACGTCACAAAAGCAGAAGGTATGTCACAAAACCTGTGTGGGCTTTACATAGTCATTTTACAGGATACACATTTGCAAAACACCAACCTACCATCATCCTTCAAATATATAGAACAACTATTTGGGGCCAAGTAATTGTCCATATCTAGACATCCAGCTAATGTGTAATGAAGCAAGCCCTAAGTCAGACTCCATCAGCATGGAGAGTGTTGCATTTAAGGCTGGAAACCCCAGCTGAACATTTATGAAAATGCTTCACCCTGCTGTTGGGAGAAAACAGAGCAACTCATAGATGGATACCAAGCAAATATTTGCAGACTAGGGGCTTTAATGAGTTTATTTCAGTCTTCCAAGTCTTCCCTTCAGAATATGTCTCTAAAGAGAAGACAGTTTAAAACAGAGGACAGAATAATCTCTGGGAGTTTAATGTATAAAAAGCAGACCTGAAGACAACAAAAGTATGAAGAATGTATAACAAAGTGCAAACTGTTCTTAACTAATAACACTGCAAACACTTTCAAGATGAGACTGTGGTCCTCTAGTGTATTTCTAGATACATTGAAGTGTCTGGGTGAAAAAAAAATCATGCAAAATGCTTTCAGAATTTCTGAGAGCATTTTTCTCCAATTTTATAGTTAGAAATTGGGATAAAATAATAGAAAGCCAGTTAAGAAGTGTGTTAATTTAGAAAAAGGCAAGAGAATCTTGGAAAAACAATTCTGTTTTTATCTAGTTTTTTAGTGATGGTTTTGGTAGTATTTTGGTTATTTACTTTCCACCATCGGATAACCAAGTCAATAAACTGTGTGGGTCACACAAGGGAGACATGATAAATGAACAATCAGTAGAATGTAAGTCAAATGTCAGCTTCTCCATTAAGGAAATATTCAAAGTATCAGAGTACAGAAGTACTGAAAGATGACTTGGAAGTATAGCAACACAGCTGGTGTTCCACAAATAAATAACCTTAGGAAATTTGTATCTACTCAAACTGAGAATAGTAAATAAATATTACCTGTAAATAAACCTCTAATGTTTTTAAAAAACAAACAAACCTCTCCAATACAGTAAATACGGATGTTTGTTTGCATGCTGCTGAAGCCAAAAATCTTGAATAATTTTGGCCATTAGAGTGTACTTACTCTACTTCTATTTGTCCTTTCCTTTAAATAGAAATCTAATCCTCCATTCTCCCTCGAAGGCTTATTAGAAGATAAAATGCCAAAGGATAAAACAAACACAAATTAAATGATGTTAGGAATCCCAAGAGAAGAGTAATTCAGTTTACATTTTGGGGGGTATTAATTGCTGGTAAATTACACTTCTGAAATCATGTTCGAGGATAAAATGATTTCTGCTCTGCTTTGTAAACCATTTTCACAATTTTCAGGCATGAAGCCAACTGACTACAATGACAGAAAGAAGTCCAGGGCTCATAGGATCTTCACTCCCCTTACATTCATTGCCATAAAGAAAACTTCAAAGCAGGCAGCATATTTGTTAAGAGAAAAAAAAAAAAAATTGTAGCTTACCTGCTCATTATCCACTCAGTTACACACCAGTTTCCAAGCAAGAAAAAAAACTAAAACAACATGATAAACTGATGATAAACAAGAAGTAGCAAAGAAATTAAATGATAACCTGACCATAGCTGATCAGATACTTTTAAATAAAATATAAAGAAATATTTTTTAAAAATTCTAATATTATTGTTTTTTGTGTAGCCCCATCCTTAACAGCAGACTACCGCAAGTATGTAGTTAGTGAATGGCAATTTTCCAGGAGACTGCCCTATTTTCTTACTTAACTTCACTCATAACTGATGCCTGACATTTTAGAACAGGACTCCACTTCTGCTAAGGTCAGCCTTCAAGTACCAAACATGCAGTGGAGGACAGGTATTTTATTAAAAACCCAACAAACCACAACATGTACTGGCTACAAAAGCTGGGAGTGGGAGAGATGGAGTTATTTATATGTTTGGTAGCTCATGTTATGAGCAACTGATAATAATGAAAAGGAAACAAACACTTTAGCATTCAGAAATAGAGATTATTTGTGCATCTCTGTATTGCAGCACCTTAATTATGGGATGGGCTGGGATGCACTGCTTATTAATAGAGGTCAGGTAAAACAGATTTTTCACTGTACTTAATGTTCTTAGCTCTTAAGGGCCTAACTCTAATCCTTAAGAGACACAAATGTCCTAAATGAGGACTTTTCATAAAAGATCCATCCCCTCAATCTTAAAATTCCTGCCAAGGTGGAAAATGCAATAAGGTTTTGTCTTCAGTATTTTTCTTTATTGTTGTTATACAAGATTAAACTATTGTTAGACAGCAAGACTCAGTCATGTGAGTACTTAAAAATATCATGAGTCATCCCACTAACAGCAGTGAAGTTAAATAAATCCAAGTCGCAGGTGCTACACTGAAAGCAGACATGGTTACAAGGTAAAAATGTGTTGTCCATGGCATCTGCCAAAGCTCCATTTCCACAGTTTCCCAGACATCCACGGATAGAAGCAGGGAGCAAGTGTTCTTAAGTTAACTTATTTACTCTCTTGACATAGTCATTTGACTCCTAAGACCTCACTGACTTTGGTTGGTTCATAAACAATTGTTCAGCTAATTTACACACTTTCACAGCCATTAAAAACAAGCAACGCAAACTTCCTCACCCAAAGAACAGGTTTTTTTATTTTTTAATTATCTATATTGAAGAAATAAGGAAATAAAATATTAATATAGCAGTGGATAAAATTCATTGCCCTTTAAATATATAAGAATTCTTTTCATGCCAAAGCAGTGTTTTCTGATTTACTGGCATTATGAAGGGATGGCTATGTTTATTCTAATTTACAATGCACAGAAGAAAAGGTCTTTTGATCAGATTTTTTTTTTTTATCACTTTGATTGACTGTCAGCCATACTAATTATCATAGAACCATTGATCATCATTTGCTGCTAACTAGAAAATGTTGACATGTTTTCTGTGGCATTATTTAGTATGCAAATTTAAGAAGAAATAGTGCTAGACCTAATAGGCAAAATTTTCATGTCCCCTTCCTTTAAGGAAGTCAGTATCTAAGAATAAATAAAGTTCAACAAGAAAAGTCCCTCAAAACAGCATAGAGAGTAAAGAAATGGAACTGTAGACAGCACAGAAATGCTTTCTATTTATTTTTGTTCATATTCTCTCAACATCTTTCTTACTGAAATCCATTCAGTAAGTATCCAAATCCAGCTCCTGAAGCAAAAAAAAAAAAATAAAAACTTTGAGAATTTGATTTTTAAAAAAAATCCCCAAAAATTAATGACATTTCCAAACTAAGAAAAAAGTGCAAGTTCAGCATAACTTTTTCAAACATATTTTTGCTTTAAAAACCACATTTAAAAATCATGCAATATTTTTATCGAAAAAGTAAATTTTTCTCCTTTATGCATCAATCTAATGCATAGAATGAAAGAAAAGTACTGTGATACACCTCAGAAAAGGACAACTTACAATATTTATCCACAATTCAATTGGGTGCACTGTAGACTGTGGAGCTCTAATATATTAATTAATAAATAATAAATTACAGTAACAATAATACATTATAATAATACTGTATAATAATAACAATAATAATAATATATTAATACATTATAATAATAATGTGTTAATAATAATATATTAAGGAATGATAGATAATGAATTATCGTATCTTTTAATTGCTCCATAAAAACTTGGTGCACTCTCACAGAATCAACACTATGAAACCCTGTTTCCTCCCTTGTCAGCTCCTTTATTATGATCAATTAAAAAAAAAAAAACAAACCAACAAAAATACCAACAAAAAACCCCACAAAACCAGGCACAGCTCCCATTCAGGAGCAACACAATTCAAACTTGTAAATATGGCTTTGAATAATAATAATTTTCTATTAAAATGTCCTCTAGAAAACACAAAAATCCTGCCTCAGCAGTCACCTAATAGTTATTACAGCATTGTATAAGCACTGCATAACTAAGGGCAGGACCTCACAAATTCCTGTGACCATGGGGTGCCCATGGTGCTGCTGCAGCACTGAGAAACCACAGCGGTGTCATGGAAGATCTCAGGGAGCAGCTGCACAGAGGTTCACTGTCATTCCTTAGAAAAGTAAACACTGCTAGCAATAGAGAACAATATTTTTTAAAAAAGATGTAAAGCCATAAAAATATGGTGTTTTCTCCACCATTTTTGGCTGTCCCAGATATGAAAGCTATCGGCTGCTTGAGTAAAAAAAGGTTAAATAGCAATCTTTATGGCCAGGAGGAGAAAGCTATTGCACATCTGGCCAACTGAATATTCTGGGGATGGATCTAGAGGTTTGCAGACAGTATGTCCCTCGATGAAAAGTTTTCCTTGCATCTGGATAGAGGGTCTTTTTCAGCATATTCTATCCAAGGCAAGGTTATTGGTTTGAACCTCTGGTCAGGAATGAGTAAGACACAAGGCATATGAGTTGACACTGTGTACAATCACTATACATGGTCTTTATTTTTTAAAAAATCCTCATAGACCTAAAAATGATAATTTGCCTTTTTGGAAATATACCTGTATAATGGGTCTTATGAGGGAAAAATTATTTCCTTGGGTGGGAACACTTCTCTGATGCATCCTACAGCCCATGCTTCCACTCAAAGTTGCAAAAGTTTAGGAGGTACAATTGTGTCTCTATTTGGTCAGCAGCCCTAGCTGTCATTACCCTTCTGTGAAAATTCAGAGAGAAGACAGATATTAATTTTCAGTTGAGTTTTGCAATTTGCTTTTAACAGTATTAAGGAAAAAACTCATAGTACCAGCATGTTTTATCAAATTATATTCTTCCCTCAAAGAAAAACATTTTTTCTGATATCTTTGAAATTATTAAAGGTGATTCTTGCTGATTATTGTCAATACTGAAATGTCTCATGTAGTTCTGTGGCTATACTAGCTTTGAAATCTGAATTATTTTTTTAATTCCTATGACCCCTTTCCAATAATTCTCATTAAAAGTAGTACTGGTTTTTTAAAAGTCAATGGGAAAAATAATATAAAGTGGCTTTCTTCTCCCCCTTGTGTTTTAGAATAACCTAATTTTCTGGTTTTAGGTCAAAAGCCCCACAAAATCCTAAAATTAACCTGAGACCACAATCACTTTTACTCCATATTTAAGAAAAAAAGGTCTGTTTCTTTCCTTTTAATGGATGACAGTCTTTTAAAAACACTATTGACAATAGGCAAGTATAAAAAAGTTTATTGTGCCTTGACTTCAAGGCATTTAAAGTTTTGAAATAAAAGATTTTTGGAGTTATAAAAGTTGACTTGATATTGCATGCAAGTCTGCATGTAAATATTTCAGGCAAAAATAGCCTGAAAAATTTCTTTTAGCTGTGAATCTGGACTTGCCAGTGGTCTGTATTTATACAGTTAAATTTTCAGAAACCAATATGGTTCAGCCAAGGACAGAGAAAGGGATGAGGGAAAAGGACAAGAAAAAATCAACCTGTAGATTAGATCTGTGAAAACTGCACATTCCTAATCAATGTTTTATCTAAACACTTTATTCGAGATTGATTATTTTGATATAATCAAGCACATTAGTAAAGACGAGTTTTGCTAGAGCATCACAGAGGTGCAGTAAATGAGGAGCATCATCCTATAGCACTTCTGTGTATGTAGCAACATACCAAAAGTCAGCTCCTGTGCTGTGCAATCTGTCATCTAACCTGGTAATTAAAGCACAGGAAAGAGGATATTGTCCCTCTGTTAGTAAGAAAAGCAGAGGGGATGTACAGAGATTTTCTAGGAGCAGATGCAGGAATTTATCCCAATCTATATTTCTTTATACCACTCCTCTCTTTAACCACAAAATCACTTTTAATCCTGTCCATGCTGCAGGGCCAGCCTGGTTACAGCAAGCAAAGCTTAGCTGGAGCCCAGCTGAGTGCAATTGTACTGGGTCTGTCTAGGATGGAGTCAGCCTCCCCACAGCAGTCTCTGCAGGGCTGTGCTTTGCATTGGCAGCTGAAGTGTTGGTAGCACACCAGAGTTTTGGTACTGCTGAGCAGCGCTGGCAGAGGCCAGGCAATGTCCCTCCAGCCTTCTGCTCCCCTCCTGCAGCAGGCTGGGGGTGGACAAGGGGTTGAGAGGGGACACAGCCAGGGCAGCTGACCCGTGCTGACCAAGGGGTCCACACCATATGACATGATTAAGAGCTAAGAGAAAGAAGGTGGAGGGGCATTAATTATTAAGGTGTTTGTCTTCTGAAGCAGCCACTGCATGTACAAGATCCTATCTGGAATCACCTACTGATGGAAAGTGGAGATTAAATCTTCCCTAAATTGCCTTTATCTCAACCCCTGAGAAATTGATCCTATTTTTTCCCTCTGACCCATTGAGGAAGAGAAGTGAGAGTGGCTTGGTGTACACCTAGCAGCCTGCCAAGGTCCACCCACAATAACATATAAACAGAGATAAAGTGTAATATATACATCAACTAAATAATGAAACTTTCCTTGGCTTATCATCAGAGCTTGTTTATGCTAGTATGGACAAATAGAGAATGGCAAAGTTTCATGAAGAATCTTTGTCTTAGGGAGTTCTCCAATAAGAAATCTCTTTGAACGTGGTTAGACTACACAACTGTATTTAGTAGTCTGCACATAATTCATAGGGTAAAACTTTTAATTATAGAATGACTTATGTTGATTTGGAAGTCACTGAGTGACAGCAGCTATAATTGGATTCTGTTTAATTTCAACAGTCAAGTTTTAATATTGACAGACATTTTAAACACAAAAGTGTTCTTTTGAAGTATTAAAATCTATTCTGTTGAACTCTTAATGGACACATAATGTGTTTATGAAGTAAAGTCAGTGTTATATTTCTCTATCAAGCTACAATAATATTTGTTCAAATATCTTTATTCTCAGTCATGTATCAAGTAATGTGATACTATTGATGCAATTTCTCATTCAAGAACAGTGGGCATAGGCAGATTTCATATCTTTAAATAGCAGACTTTTCATTCAGCAGTTTGTGCCAAATAATACAGTCCTTATACCCAACCTTGCTGGTTCTAGAAGGGACTTGACAAATAATTTTTCAGGTACATTTCACTGCTACAGACATAACTGTCTCCCATTTTTAAGTATGTCTAACAGCTAAAATGCGCAATTTATTTTTATATTCTTCATGTCATTATCTTTTTTTTTTCTGACATCAAGATGTCTGAATAGGCTATTTAATCCCTCCAGAATCCTTCAGAGAAACCTTGGTATTGCCTGTGAAGAGGCTGTATTTTATGTAACGTGTTTTACCACATAGAAAGGAAGGCACAGTGAACTTGCAGTGTTCATTGCTGCAGCAACTAACCTCCTTCCTCCTATAGGTCACCCATTTTTTCCCTTCCTAACTCTGACCTTTCACATTAACCTTGATCACATTCCCTATTGTTAATATTTTTTTTTGCAAAATTGTTATGAAGGAAAAATAATCAGGAATATTTTATATTATGTCTTTCAAGAGATTTAAACACCATTAGGGACAGAAAGAGATTAGGTTCCACCCTGTATGCTCAGTAATTAGGTGCGAAATTTGATAATCAAGAAGAGGAAGAACTCAGATGAAGAACATATTTCCCCTGCTTGTTCTGCCTGGGCAGTATAGAAAATGACTGTTCTGAAGCCTCCAGCTTCAAGGCCTGTGTCTCCCCTGCACTTGACAGGGAAGAAAAGGCAGAGTTATTGCATGTTGTCCAGGCCATCTGCCTTTTAGCAACACAACTGCACAGCTGATGGCTTCCAGGCAGCTTAAGACTCCCAATCCTCTCCTGGCAGAGATACCCTAAATCCACTCTCTTGCAACTTGCAAGCAGATCTAAGTCCACTGACTTGTTGCTGTTTTGGATTTGTGTTGGTCTATGTGAGCGTACCAGCCTGATGTGACAATGGGTAGCATGGAAAGGATTAGCCATAAAAAGTTGTAACTGCCATTTGATTTTTCCACAAAAATTGATATTCATCAAAATTTGAGTGTTGTGACTGAGCTGCGACCTCCCCCAAAAATTGGGATTTTTTAACATCAGATGCTGCATCACCTTAAGCAATAATAGATAATGGCCAGTATTAAATAGTAATTGTATTTATAAACTGGATATTTTTGAATTTGGAATACAGTTTATAGTTTGTGAATACTTTTCAATGTCATCTTTTTCAACCCCTCCTCATGCCTGGTATAATGTCACTATTTATTTGTAACACACCTTCACCAAGAAATATTGGCCAAAACCAGGGTTCTCATGGGACAGTCCCTATATGGAGAGTCTCTATTCAAGGAGGTTCAGGCTAAATCAACAAAATTAAGTGTGCATGGATGTAGAAGGGGCAAATCAAGGGGTAATGGATAAAAACTAAGAGGATGTTTAAATTAGATATTGGGAAAAAATTCTTTCCTGTGAGGGTGGTGAGGAACAGGTTGCCCAGAGTATTTGTGGATGTCCCATTCCTGGAAGTGTTCAAGGACAGGTTGGACGGAGCTCTGGTCTAGTGAAAAGTGTCCCTGCCCATGGCAGTAGGGTTTGAATTAGATGAGGTTTAATGTCCCTTCCAATCCAAAGGATTCTATGATGATTCTGTGAACTCAGATTTGAGTAATATCTTAGCAGTCTGAAATGCATATTCTCCTAAAGAGGAAGCTCCTCTCTGAATACCACACAACCTGAGCTGGAATCACAAAATGGAATTCCATTATCTTTCATATGCAAGTAAACAGCCAGTCAGTTTAGTCTCTTGCCTTGCTTTCACATAGTGTTTTATGTGGAAGTCAACATTCTTTTTCTACACAGGCATTTTTACATGTCCTAGTGTGATAAAGAGGGTTCAAGTGGTTCTCTCTGCCCACAGCTCCTTTCTTGCCCTTATGGAACAGTTTGTTTTCTGCTGAGTTGGGACAATACAGCTGTTTATCAGCTGTTCCACAAACAGTGTCACAAAACTCAACCAGAGCAAATCCAACCTTGTTTTAACAACTGCAAACAGGAAGGGGCTCAGGATAGTTATATAAAGTCACAAATAAACTTTAAGAATAAACTCAGGTGCTGAGAGAGCTTCTAACCTGTTTTTGCATATGCTGTCATTATCCTATATATTGATAATACTCCATCTGAGTCTCTGAAGTTAAAAGCAGCAATTTCATTATTTACCCTGAGGGATTTTCAGGATCATCTACATTACAGGGGTGGAATGGCTGCCTAGGTATTGCTTACAAATCCAGTCTGTCCTAATGAAATTGCTGTTTTACTGAATACTTCTGGGCAGATAGAGTTGACCAAGGTTGTGTCATGTCTCTTTCTAGCCAGGAATAAGGGAAGGTCCCTTGTTAGAAAGACCTATTTAAGTGGAAGCACCCCATAATAATGAGACACTTCAGAAAATCCCGCTTGGAGAGATTCTTTGAAGGAACTGAGCTAGAAGGAGTGGAATTTCCTCAAAAGCAAAACAAAAACCAGACATATTCCTGGGTTTCAGAGGCCTCAAAGCGTGAACAACTTGAAAGGAACTGACATTCTCAATGCCACAGGAAAAGAAAAGATGACAGCTCTTCTGCCTTTACACAAGTATCTACTGTAATTATAAGACCATGGATGAGGTAAAATGGCTACACAGAGGAATGAGAAAGTGTCCTTTTACTCTAAAGAGAATAATAAGGGACCAGTCACAGATCTCACCCATGCCTCTCATTAATACTAATTATATTCAAAAAAAGGTAAAGAAAATAAGGAAAATACATAAGGATCTGCTTCTCTTCAAATGTATACACTCCCTTTATCAGTTAGATAGGTCTTCCTTCCTCCCTGCTCAAACGTTTTCTTTCTGGTCAGTTCAGTTTTCAGATGTCCTTTGGTCAACTGAACTATAAACATTAAAATGAACACATTCTTGGGGCTCTGGGGGATGGTCAGGGTGTCCTTCCTTTGGGGTTTTGGCTTCAATCAGTGGCATGTTTCCAGAGCAAACCCTACAGCTATTCTCATTTTCCTTAAGAAGGCACATTATCTCTTGGTTATAAAGAGATCTCAGGGCATGCAACCACTCTTCTTTTGGACAGAAAAAACCCCAAAGCCATGACACAGAGTGCACCTAACCCACTTGAATTTTTAATGAACTAGTCCAAAGAAAAACAAGGGAAATTCTGTCAGCATGGACATGAGGACTTCAGCCATTTTCACTCCAGAGTGCCATGCCAACTACTGAAAGTACATCCTTACACATTTCCAGAGCCAGATATTAGGACTGCTTGTATTTCAGCATCAGGGTAATACTGGTGATTGTGTCTACAAGCTTCACAAGACTTCAGAAAACTTAAAAGCCTCCAGTGCAGCAACCTGGCATGGGGCCGTTGACAACACTTCCATGGAATTTCTTCTAATTTTTGCAGCTAATACCTTCTAGTTTTAAATTTACCCATTTCAAAAATTTCATTGCTGTGTTTATAGCTCATTTGACTGAAATAACTCTCAACCACATTAGATTTAATCACAATCTCCAAAATACTGCAATTTCTATTAAAATACACATATTCTGAAGACTATCAGAGGCTGACATAGAGTATTTGCTAAAACTACACCAGGGAGCTCTTCTGTGGACTAAGAAGAAAGAATGACTGAGACAATCCATCAACATAAATTTAGGCTGTATAAATATTTTTATCTTGCAAACTAATCTGCCAAGAATTAAGTATTCTTTTGCACCAGTCATGACAGCACATTTTATTCAGAGTTTTGTGAAGCTAACTTCATTCATTTAAATTTTTTCTTTCAGAAACCAACATCTAACTTATTAAAGGAAATTTGATTAATCTTAAGTAAGCTACATTTTATTTCACTACAATGCAAGTATTAATGGGAATAATATAAAGGATAATGGAATTAAGAACTCAGTAACAGCTCAGACAACATCCCATTACATCAAATTCCAGTGTGTTTCTGTAGTAATCTGTTCTGCACCACTCCAGTGTGCTTATGCAATCAGAGCAAAGAGCTGTTACCAAGGAAACCAATCAACCCAAGACCCCTCGTGTGTGGAAAATGCAGATATTTAACACCAAAAAATCCCATAGAAAATAACTTGATATAGCAACACACACTGGACCTACCTCTGACATTTATAAGCTCATGCAAATCGGGCCATTTTTCTAACCTTTCAGTTAATCATTTTGCAACTGTGGACTGAATAAGAAAGTTTCTGTCCAAAAAAAAAAAAAATTTGAAAGTGTGTTGGTGTGTTGGTCCAATAGATAGAAAAATTTACACAGTGTTATTAATTACAAGAAAAAATGAAAATAGCAGAATAGCTTCTCACAATTAGTTCTCCATTAGTTTTAGTAAGCCTATAGCCAAAAAACCTAGGTCTGCACTCAATATTGGTCAGAGGAATGATAATTCTATTGCATGGCATGAACTGATATGAAGCCTTGTGATCAATGAGCAGGTTAATCCTAAAAGAAAGACTTGACTTTATCCCTTCATACCTTGTGGTAAGAAATTTCTTTCCAAAGCAGCTAATCACAGTTAGCTACTTAGCAAATGGTAATGCCCAAATTCCCAAACTACGTATTCCATGTAAATGGCTACAGGACAGGATACCAAGTAACCTGCCTTCTCCAGCAGTGTACAGACCTGGATTCTGCACAGAGAGAAGCAGAAATGCACAGTTCCTTCTTGATTAGGGTTCGAGTTCTTAAAATTACTGACTAATTTTGCTAATATAGGTGGCTAACTTCAGATGCTCAGTAACAGGGAGCATAGATGAAATATAAATAAATGTTTTTAGTTTTCATTTAAAGATTGTTTTTGGAGAGATTGTCTGCAAGAGTAGTGGCTAAAATTCAAAGCAGAAGTTTTATAAGATATACAGCTCACATAACTGGAGATTTGAGAAAAGCTTTGTGCTAAGAGGAAGAAGTTGCTGCCCATAGACACTGAGAGTTCTTAAATGACAATTAAGTCCTCTAGACATAATTTATGAAAGCATGGGAATATTACTTAAAATATGTGTGTAAATGGCACAGGGCTACTTTTTGTTGTAGCCCATTAGCTTTGTGGCACATAATCTTGAAAATGAGTCTATATTTTAATATGCATAGCACAATTTACTGTCTCTAACAAGAACTGATACTATCTTACAGTAGGACTGTACCTGTAAAGGACACACTGTAGATAGAAAGATTAAATTGGAAATTAATTCCTTACTGAACAACAGACGGCCTAAAATGAAAAGATTTTGAACATATGGAACTAACAAATACTAATCAAGCTTAACAAAAATTTGCATGCTTCAGGGGATTTAACAATAGCTCTAAATCAGTTGTGTTACTAAATATGCACACACTGCTTTAGAGAGATCAAACCTTCCAGTTAACTTCATTTGTGCTTGTAAAAGTCAGAGGAGATATGGCTGTCCTGCTTCACTGGTAGGAAGCAACATGGGAGTTAGGAGGCAGTCACACAAAGCCCCAGATCATCCTTATTTTTAACACTGCAGAAGTGAAATAGATTTTACAGAGGTATCTGTCACTTTTAGGTGAGACATTACATGAAGAAACTGATCTATTCTTCTTGAACAGCTTAACTGGAGCCAACGTTGTATATGATAATGTTTTATAATTGCTAAATTTAGTGTAGGTAAATACAAAAAGAGCATCTGTCTTAAGGTTTCCTTGAAGTTATGTTAACCCCAACTGCTTATCTACCTTCATCAGCTCTGAGAGCTTAAGTGGTTATCTAGTAAGAAAAGATAAACAAAACCCATTTTGAGGGCATAGGTTTTTTCATCTCAGCTAATCTCTGTCAGACAAAGCAAAAAATTTCTCTTTCTTTTAAAAGCAATACTTTTGAGCATTTCTAGAGCATTGCTACATATCTAGCATGGAATCTGTGTGAAGTGCATTTGCCAGGCTCATTTAGATGTTTGTTCCTCTTCTTTTTGTGGACAAGTTGAGAGTAGCTACCTGGTAATTTGGACGTTCAGCAGAAAACTCTATTATGCATCATAGGAATTTTAAATAAAGCGCCTTTCTTTCTGGTGCACACAGTACTCCTTTTTTCCCTTCCTTTTTGAACTAAATAATTATTGCCATACAATAAAATGAACATCTCAGTTCTTGTAAGAGTGACTCGTTTTGTTAAAGATATACAGTTCACATATTTTTTTTTAATTATTTTTTTTCCCCATAGGGAAAGATGACTGCACGGAGCTAAATGCTAAATGTCTCCAGATTAGTTATGTGGAAGTTAACACAGCAAAAGCTCCAGCTTTTGAGAGTTAGCCTGTGTTTGGAAAGTCAAATCTAGTGTTTTCTGGTGGCCACATCCTCCCTGTTTCCTCTGAAGTTTACAGTGTAGTCTGCAGGATAGTCATAAGATGTCCAGGCTAGATATGCAGTGAAGTGGCTTGGGTACCAAGCCAACTGGGGGTAATGGCACAGCAGGGCCAAATTCACTCTGCTCTGAAGCAGACTACTCAAGAAGAGGAGTAAACTGTCATTCATTGTGCAGGGGTGGCCTTTGTGTATTCTCCTTATTTATTTATTTATTATTTAGTTAATTGTTTGGGGGTTTTTTTTGCAGTTAGTTAAATTGCTAGTTAATTTAGTTCAAGCACCTCAACACTGCAATGAAGCATAGCTACGTGCATCCAGCAAAAATGCAGTTAACAAAGCTGTTTATGCTACTTAAGCTATAACAGAATTCAATACACTCCCTTGTAGTTTATTCAGTACTTTGATGCTAGCACAAACTGTAGTAACAAATTTATTTCAGTAACATAAGCAGATGAGTCCTGGCAGCATTGCAAGTAGCAAGTCTACTAACTAGTCTTTACCATATTTTATACTTATGCTCGTTCTTTCATCTTTTTTTTCAAGGTAAAAACAAAGGCAGCACTGCTGTAGAAGGCATCCTCAAACAGAAGTGAACCACTAGAAACTAACTACCTTGCATGTGTGCTCTAACAAGTTCATATGTTCACAGAACACACCCTCAGAGCTGCTGGGCAGTTTTCATCCCATCCATCTCTTCTCAACACAAATAGGAGCAGATATCGTCAGCAGCCAGACTCCAGGAACACAAGTCACACTAAGCAATGCCTTATTAAATGGAGAAGAGAACTGCTTACGTGTGAAAACATTATCCAAAAAGCCTCTTCCTCTGTTAGCAGGAGCGTAACTACTTCTGACCTGTGCTCAGTGAAGGTGTTAATGGAAGACATAACTACAGGATGGTTTTTGATCTTACTATGTTTAATAGCACACACATTTTGGTCTTCGGCAAAGAGAAGAGTATTAGTTTCCAGCAGGTGGGAAAGGAAATCCCAAAGGCTGAAAATTCACTGCTTTGCACAGAAAAGCCTTCTCCAGTCAGATATATCATTATTTTACGGCAATACTTTCAAAATAAAAGCAAATATTGTTTTTATATTAATGACCATTAACTCACAAAACTCTAGATTAATAAACTACAATTTATTAAAAGTAGAAGATGAAGACTGGCTAAAGAGGAAGTTTCAAATAAAATGCCTAGTCATTAATATGTTCATTCTTCTGTGACCAACTGAATTATTAAATGCACTGAAATCATTAACTGACTTGTAAATTAAGTTCTGAAGCTTTTGAATGCAAGCTTGACAGATGCTTCTACTTTCAGTAAAAGCCCAAGTTGAATTCATAGATAAGACAATACACATTAAGAATGGCTATACAATATATATATTGTATATATATACAATATTATACTTCATATAAGGAGTGATTCACAAAAAAAAAAATTGGAAGTGTTGTTTACTTCCTATCCACCAAAATTTAAGATTTCTATGTATGACTAAATGCAACACTTAGTAAAATGCACTGATTGCTGTTGAAGTGGTAAAGGCTCATTTATTTAGAGTTTCATTCAGAAAGGTAAATGTTTATATGGCTTGCTGAATTACAGAATAAAATAGTGACCAAATAATTGTAGAAGTGTTATCAGAGGGCAAGACTTGCTCTATGTATGAAATACCAGTAACTGCTGTACATTTACTAGCTTTATATTGAAGAACCAGTATATTTTGATAATTGTATTTGAGCTGTGATTCTACCAGTTGGGCAAAAGCTTGAGCAAATAATGTTCGGTGGTGTTTTTTAAAATATAAAAACCTCAGTCATAAAAATTTAATATGATTTAATGCAGAAAATCAACAGAAATTAAAGATCAATAATGAATTCCTGTGTATTTGAAGGAGGATTTTAATACACACCTGTTCATTACAAGGACTAATGGTGGCTATAGCAACAAAAAGGGAAAACAGAACATATTATCAGGATAGTAAATATATCTGTTGGGATTTGAAAGAAATTGCATTAAGTAACTTAAACAATAACATTTATTTATGTCAACTTTTACATTAATCTAGGCAGATAAGCAAGCAGATGGGCTTACTAATAGCCTTTTCAGGTTTAAGTATTCACTCAGGAATTTACATTTTGTTTTTATCACTCTAGGAAAGCTTTCTTCAGCATTAGCCTAGTTTTTACACTGTATTGCTTCAAAAGGTTAAGTCAAATTAATAAAAATAATAGGTTTAGAATATTTTGTCCATATGGATTTTTCCATTCATATCAAGGTATGCAATTTATGTAAACCAGACTCCTAGTCTTAATTGATAAAGGAAAGGCAAATTCCTACAACCTTTAAAAATTATGAACAGCATTTTCAAGAGACCAAGATCCACTTTGCCTTATCTTGGTTTCGCCTTAGCAAATGAGCTGTAAGTGCTCTTTTTGAATTAAGTCTTGAGATTATCTTTTTTTTTTTTAATATGCTGTTATTTTAATGTGAATCATAATTTATATAACAACCACTTTAGTCAACACTGAGATAAAAGTTATTAACCCAAATATATATACATACACACATATATATGGAAAGACACGAAAAGACATGAGAAATCAGGTGGAAATAAAAGATGCATCTGAATTCCCTGAAGCTTGTTTTGACTTCAGAACATGTGAAAACTTGTTCTTAGTGAGCACTTCTCTAATTTAAAAATATAGTCATGGTACTTAACTGGCTGCTGCCACTTCTGATTTGGGTCTTTGTTTTGACCAGGAAGCAAAGAGTTGAAGCATCATAGGAGTCAGCAAAAGACTGCAGAAACAGCAATCAAATGACGCAGCATTTAATAGCAGATGACTGCTAAGCCATTGCATTGAATGAGAAGGCAAGTTATAGTTTATGTAGATGAGAAATAGGAATATTCTTTATGCAGTGGATGAAACTGTTCCTTTTGGCACAGTACAGTGTGCAATTAGCTATTAAGAAGTGGAGAAATCACAGTGAGACCAGTCTGACTCTTATAATGAGAAGAAATAAATGCTATTTACCCATTCTCTTTGCAATATACAAATAATAAAGTGGCAGTCTCTGAAAGCCTGTAATTGCACCAGCAAAAGAATCTAATTTAGCCATAATATCAGGGTTGCCTATGCAATGACACTAAAACCTTCTTTACAATACCAGTATTTTGCTTTCACCATTTACCATGAGCAATCATGACCTTGGGTCGGAGGTCTGCCTAGCGCCAAGGAACTTTTTCTTCTCTGGCTTCTTTGCAATGGCCCAAATAATTTCTTCACTGCTAATTGCCATGTGGACACCTGTCCACCTATTAAAAATATTGGGTTTGTTTCACAAGCAATTGCAAATTAGTAATGATTCTGGCTACTGTCAACCTGGGTGGCTTCAAACCAAGAACCAAAATAAAGTGAAAACCTTGACCTCCTTCCATTATGTAGGGCCACTAAATTAAACTTAATCCATTATCTGTGGAGCTACATGGCAGCTGCTGGGATAACATCCAAGTTAAACAAGTTCTGGAAATATGACAGCATCAGGGAACTGCAAGAAACAGCCTTCTATACTCAAAACTCACATCCTGACTCTGGCATAATAAGTACTGACAAGGAAGAATTTCCCCTGTTAAAAAGGGGCAAATTCTAGTGGCAGGGAAAGAGAGGAAGAAAGAAGAAAGTGGTACTTCTGCATTTCTTTTAACACATTGTGACTAATCCAACTACATGACATACAACAGTCCAACTAAGGAAATAAGATAGAAGGGTACATTTTTTTTCATTGTGTTGCACAGGGATTTAATTATACAACTCCTGTAAATGTTAACAGGAATCACATGATCCCCTCCTTGGATGGTGCAATTAAAATGCACCCAAGAATATCAATCATTTCTCAGACCAGAAAAGGTATCTTAACAAAGCTAAAAGCTGAGATGAAAAAAGGGTGTGCAGAGCAGAGAGAACACTGGATGTGAAGGCTGATTTGGGAACAGACCCAGGAGGATATGAGCAACTCAAATTGTGTCATAATCTATAAAGGGCTGAGATGAGAACAAAAAAGAAAGAGACAACAGATTGTTTACAGATAAGACATGCTGGTGCTAACAGTCTCTGCAGTACAAATTCAATTTGGTTTAAGAATATTAGAGCTAGGAGAATAGTTCCAGTGAAAATAGAAAATGGGATCCTGAAGCCTGTAATCCTTAGACTTTCCCTGGGTTTACCCAACATAAATGGGTGTTTTAGGTGAAAAAAATAGCTTGGCCTATGGACACTAACAGGCAGCTGGGAAATGAATGCATGGCATGTTGCAGGGTGTGAATGTCCAAAACTGAACTGAGTCCTCAAGCAGAAGCCCACTCTTGCTAGCTATAACTGCTGCAAGCTGGGAGGAAATTTCAGTAAGGCCTGGGCTAAACAGAACTGGGATGCCCTAAATCCTCCTCTTAATAAGGAGACATGAGACAGAGCCACCAGTTAGGAGGTTGGTTGCCCTTTGTGCTTGTGCACAGAGATTATACAGATTCAGAAATTGAGGGTTTGGGTTCTGGATGCAACAACTGCTCTCAGAAAGGACTGCTGAACAGAGGAGGTGGTCTCAGAAAGAAGAATCATAAAATTATAGAGTGTTTTGGATTGGAAGGAACATTAAAATCATGTAGTTTCACCCCCCACACCTTCCACTGGCAGGGACACCCTCCAGCCTGGAAAGCAGTTTAAGATCTTGGCTGCAGGAGAGATCCTGGAAGTCAGGGAAGATCCTAGAGATTTGCTTTCAAGGTGATGGATGCTGTGGGATGCTTAGGGGCCTTGGCTGGGGATGCTCAGAGATGGATCACTGCAAGCAATAATATTACATGGACCAGCGTGACTTTCCTTTCCATGGGCAGCAGTGATCCCTCTGGGGAGAATCCAAGACCAAGGAAATCTAAGGTGCGAGCTAATCAGGCAGGGTAAAAGCTCTGCTCTCCTTGGCTCTTGAGTAAGTCCCTCTATACAAGTCAGCTACCAGTTGCTATTTATTCTGTTTTGTCCAGACCAGGCTACGGCACCTTTTGAATCCCATGTTAATAACATTTCAGAGTTTGCTTCAGCTATGCTGCCCTCTAGTATTCAGTCTAAAAGACAAGTTTTATTACTCATTAATGGAAATTCCATTTGATTTCCAGTGATAAGTGCCTGTGGTTTTTGGTTAAAATGATCTTGAATTTTATTCCAACTTAGGATCCAAAAATCCAAGGTCCTGCTGCGTATTGCCTGAAAGAAACAAACCATTGCAGCTAAACCACTGTAAAATCAAAGACAGTGAAGATTTGAGAAGGAGAAACTTCCAGTCCAAAAAAAAAAAAAAAAAAAAAAAAAGCTGTCCAGTCAAAAAAAAGAGGAAGCTAAACAAGAAAATATTTGTTATTACTTATCACAGAGGTATAAAGTCAAAATTTGTCCTTTCTTTGAATTAGCTAAACAGCTTACAAGTAGCAGGTGTTATAAAAGTACTATATTAGGCTTAATTATAAAATATATTTCTTGGAACTGATCCTTAAAAAAACTAGTTTAGACATTAAAGGAATGAACTCTGAAATAAACTTAGTACTATTTTTATCGTGATTCTGTAAAATATGCAAGAAAATATTAATTTCATTGTCATCTTGAAACCTAAAACTACATGGTAAAAAAAAGTCCATAAAAATACAAGGCTTCAGAAATTATATTTATTCCACTCTTATATACAATCAAAACACGCTAAATAAAAGATTGACAAGGGGAAGCAGGAAAAGAGAGTAGGTACACAGGATAATGAAGGTGAGGGACCTCCCTGAAGCTTGACTTGATACCAAATAAACCTCTCCTAGTCGCGCTTATTGGAACCATTTGATTTCATACTACAGAATTAGCATTTCAGTGGGCCAAAAATAAGCATGTAGGATCTTCCAACCATGCCTGGAATCCGCCTGCTCTTTCCCAGCATCTACGTGAAGCAAGACAACTCCGATGAGAAAAAGAAACCCTGAGAGAGACTTATTCTACAGTGTGAGGGAGACTCAAATTCATGCCTATACTCTGCTCAGTTCTTTGATTGGAGAAACATATATGAACCATTTCTGGGTCTACCATAAGCCAGACTGTTGAACACAGGTCTCTAAAGCAAATCTGGATCACTCTACTGCTACTGGGTTTTCTTGCTGTTTAACAAGAATTTCTGTCTGGATTTCATTAAAAAATCACTTAGTATTAGTTTTTAAACAAGCAGGTTTAGAAAATGTTCCAGCTTTTATCAAAACAGCATCTCAGATCAAAAATTTTTGAGAAGTGTTTCCTAAAAAGGTTTATTTAAAAATTGGCACATTGCCATAGAAAAGAATGGAGGATAATATATACAAAGCAACCTAATGCAACAGATTTTTTTTTTCCTTCTGTAGCTCTTAACTCCCTTGCCGTGAGAGAAAAAAAGCAGATTGGGATAACTGATCCTTTTGTATTCTCTCCTTCCATTGTCACAGTAGCCAAAGACCACCTGACTGCTCCTCTGATGATGACTGGCCCTGGGGCTGTTCATGGAATGTTGTAAGTATCAGAAATTTGATGGAGGAAGAGCATGCCCACTTTCAAAACTCAAAAAATGAAGGAAGGGATTCCTCCATTAAAACGAAATAGCAAAACAAACGAACAAACAAAGAAAATCCTTGCAAGAAACAAATAAAAAAAAAATAACTCAGTTCCATCAGGAACTAAGAATTTCTGTAAGGTGCTGAGTAGTTTCGCATTCTATTATGTTGGATAGGAGTTGATGGGATTCAGTGATACACAGAACAAACAGAAAAAATACCCACATGCTTGGAAGTTCTACACAGAAAACTCTATCATTTCATCTGACATGCAGTGTTACACAAAGCAGAATGCAGAACTTTGCATGGGGTAAAGCTTCTGTGAATTCATGAGGAGGAGGCAATGCTGCCAACATCTATATGTGGTGATGATCTATTTTAACTTCCTCTACTGTATCCCATAAAGACACCAAAATCTTTAACTGTGAGCATGATCTACCCTCACAGTCTCCAGCTGTGATTTTCAGTACAGGTAAAGGGTCTCTCCAGCTCCAGATCAACACTTCTTTTTGGATTCATTAAGTGCTACAGCAAGGACTTTATTCATCAGTCATGGCTTTTGTGTGACTAACAGCAACAAATGAGAATACAAAAGAAAGAAGCAAAAGCTGTCAGACCATTATTAGTTTCATTGTGCCACCATGGCATTCTATACTGGGGGTAAAAATGACAGCCTCCCTTATAAGAGCAGCACTACTATTCCATGCTCAGACAACATTAAGGGCCACAAGGGGCAGCAGTTAATTAACTGAGGAGGAGATGATGGTGATTATCGGCTTCACACATTCATAAAATAATACTAAATTGCTTCTATATTTAAATGTTTGTTTGGGCTCAGATATTACCCAAACTCATATTATGTAGGGATTTCTTTTCCCCTCCTATTTTTTATTACCTCTGAAAAATACATGAACAGGTTGGATGGGGTTTTGAGCTATCTGGTCTAGTGGAAGGTGTGCCTGTCCATGGAGGGAGGTTAGAACTAGATGATCTTTACAGGTTACTTCAAATCCAAAACGTTCTATGATTTTTAAAGTTGCCCCAAATCCACCTTTCTTGAAAATAATTGGCTGTTTTCAACCACTGGCAGAACTCTGCAAATACAGGTGATGATAAGTAAAGTATTTTGACCCCTATTTAGTCCAAAATGATAAGTGATGATAAGTAAAGTATTTTGACCCCTATTTAGTCCAAAATGCTATGTATTCTCTATTTCCTGAGCATAAAGGAGAAAATATTTTTAGAAGTGCCAAGCCAGCAAAAAAAAGCAGAGTATTTACTGATACAGATATTGCATATTTTTCATGAAGGTCATGAGATAAAATTGGAATCCATTTAAAATAGCTTGTGCTTTGATTAGCCATTTTTCAGCCCTGCCTTCCTTCACACAGATTCATTAATATACCCCTAGAACTATCATTATTTCTGTATTCAGAAGGCTTCTAATTTCAAATTAAATACATTCAGCATCATTGTTCCTTCAACTGAAAAGAGACTGCAGGAGTACATACATTACTTTTTCATAAATATTTTGCAGTGGTAGAGGCCTGAAATGAGATGTTTTCCTAGACCTTCTTACCAGAATACTATGTTTATTTCAGTAGAACTGTGAGGATTTTCCAAGATTGAACACCTCAACAAACATTCACCTAACCTGTCCTAGCTGCTGTTCCCCTTCCATAGTCCTAAATATCACCAACACAGAGGCTGTGCACCACGTCTTGGGCAAGTCAATCTTATCCACTTGGCTGCTCCCTCTTTCTGCACAGAACATCTTTCCTAACAGTCCAGTTTGAAGATTTCTTGGTCCTCTTGGCTGCTGAGTACAATTGATTACTTTTTGTCTTAAAATAACCATTTGGAAGAATTATTTGTCTTCTCTTTACTTTATCTTGACCCTGAATACTTCTGTGAAGTAAATATTGAAATAAAATCATGAATACAGCAGTAGCTGCCTACATAACAAATACCAGAATCACAGCATCACAGAATAAGCTGAGTTGGAAGGGACTCACAAGGATCATGGAGTCCAACTCCTGGCCCTGCACAGCACCATCCCCATGACCACACAGGCAAATACTAATGTTTCAGAATCTAACCCCACAATTACAAGGTATAATTCCACGTTGTGCCTACCATCAGAATGTCCTGTATGCTCTCACACAGCCTTGAAAATACCCAGGCATGGGATGCTTTTACTTCAAAACCTTTAATACTAACACAAACCCAATGGGGCTTTCCAAAAGCCCTGAAATTCGGTCTCAACTAACTGCCATTAATATTTTCACTGAGTGGTCTGGGAACAGATGAGTCTTCTTGGAGATCTCATCCTGAATTATAATTCAGACTACTAATTAAACAAATCATAATTTGCCCTTTCAGTTTAGCTTTAATCAGGAAAGCTTTTTGGATGTGGACATGATCTCAGTGCAAACCTGCAGTATTATTAATTAAAATCAGCAAAGCTACCTCGAATTTATGAGAGGGTAAATGCCAACAGAATTTGGTCTCTTGCATGCCACTGGTCTACTCAGTCTCTACCTTGGACAATAAATCCATAAAGACAGTAAATCACAGGATATTCTAAAGCCATAAAAACCTTCAGCTTGCCAATTGAAGCACTAAATGAACATACAAAATGAGCTTTAACTCATTATTCATGAGTGTTAACAGAACTGGTAAAGATAGATAAGTTGTGGGGCCTATTTTGAGAGGTATGAATATTATTTAAAAGAATCCTAGAAAGATTTCTGTGAAGAGTTCTGTTTAAAATATGAAGTAATCCAAAAAAGGCATTAACCTATGGGTTTTCTTTTGTCTGCTCTATATCTGTTCTTTTTATCACTTCTCATGGGATCCAGAAGAGAGAACAGAAAAAATTGTCACATTATTCTCTGTAAGCTTTTAAGAACTCTTTTTTTTAAAGATACTTAAAGGGTCAGCAGTGAGATTAGCACTGTCAAGGAAGGGGTTTCTCAGGCTATCCCCCATGGAAAGAGAATTAGCACAGCAGATTAGTCACCTCAGTGCTGAGATATTAGCATATGATACGCTGCACCGTACCACGCTACCATTTCAGTGTTGCCAACTCATGCAAATCACACAATAATTGGTATTTTCCCTAAGGCTGGTATAATGAGATTACATAAAAATAATACGTCTTTAAAAACTAATACAATTCTGAGCCATATGCTTAGGAAAAAATCTTGAAGCAATTGTTCTTGATCTTAAAAAGCCAGAAAAGAGAAGGAAATAAATTCTGAAATTTATTACAGTAAAAATTTCATCCTTTTTAAGGCAATGGAGATCATCTAAAGATCACGTTGCCAGTACTGCAGGAATGTCACCACAGTTAATGATCCCATTTCCAAACCACTACTACTGTTAACATTTTCTACTTGCCTCTCCATCACATATTATGTGGATTAGTTCTGGATTGGAGCATTTTTTATCTTAGGTACACATTACAAGTTCAATATGTGTCTTTGAGGGGAAAGAAAACCTTATTTAATTACAGTAATTAAATTCTTTTATTAACTGGACACTGTCTGCTGTTGCTTAACCAACGAAAGACTACAGGATTGTGTGCATTCTTCCCTCTTCAACAACATGGAAAGCCAGGGAAAGGGCCATGTCAGGAAAGAACTGACAATGTGAGAAAGTGCAGGAAAGAATTCACTGCATGAGGCATCTGGGAGAAGCATCATTGACTTAAAACCTTCAAAAGAGAATTACGTGGCACAAGCTAGAGTGCAGCAGGGCCACACAGCAGATAGTGACTACTGAAAGTGTTTTGTAGTTTCAGTTTATCAAATATTGCTAGTGGCAGTTTTAGTACTGGGCTGTGTGTTCACCATTCAGGCTTCTTTACCACTCCCAAAATTCTTTGAGTTACACGATGGAATGCATTAAAGAACGGGTATATCACCAAAATCATTCTCTTATTACACTTACATTGTTTTTACAAGTAGAGTAAAAGATGCCTACCCTCAATTTTCTAGACCCCTTATTAACAGGATTTCTCACCTAATTTAAATAACATCAAGTAACTTATTCTAGCTGTTCATGCCATGACTCTGCAGATTAAACAGCTAACACATTATACCTCCAAGTTATTTGGAAACCAAAGCTGGTAAAGCACAGACTTGCCTGTGTCACACGCTTTACACAGATACCCCCATGTGTATGTCTAGAAACTCTTTAGAGGCCAATACAAGGCAGAATGTGAATTCTGTACTAGAGCATATACAAACAGTAAGTAAGGAAATTGACATAAAAATGGTTTGGGCCAAGGCAATCAGAGAATTGACTTCTCCAAATGATTCAATGTCAGCTGGAAGCAGATGAAAGGCACAATCTGACAAGCATCCGCTTCCATAATCCATGACCTCAGGATTGCCTTCCTTTGTGGTCCTGGTTTTCACTCTGGCAGGTCAATAGACCCAGCTCTGCCAAAGCTAGGGCCTATTGCAGGCTGTGGCATCTCTTCTCTTCTCTTTGAGCTGATGGGTGAGATTTTAGAATTTATTGCATATAGGCTTTGATGCTGGTTGACCTTACCAGCAGACAGACATACATACATACATACATACATACATCATTGTAGACTTTGGCATGTTACTGTCAGCCTATGCTTTATGTGTAAGTACTTCAATTTAACAACACAGATTAAGACCCAAAAGGGAGAGGAGAAGTGAGTATTCCACTGATTTTCTCTATTTTATAGGTAGATCCTAAGACCTGGAGGCATAGAGAGTTTTGCTGGATGCTTTCCAGTGCAGAAGACATTCAGAACCTGAAGTACTTAAACCAATAATAAATTATTTGCAGTTTTAAAGTTTTTCATTACATGCATACTGTTTTCCAAATCGAGTACAGAGAGATGCCATGCAAAATTGATTGTATTGATTAATGCTAGAGTTGTGCTTCCCATTTGTCTTTCTATTTTGTCCCATTTGTCTTGTCTATTCTTTTATACTGATAAAACTGCATGAAGTTGGTTATGCTTCTGCTCTACTCAGTGCATAAGAGATTTCATTTGTTTAGGGAAGTTTTTAAGAAAGAAAGAAAAAAAAGCATTGTACACATAATTCTTTTAATTCTTTTTAGCATCAGAAATAAAAAAATCTCAAAATCATTGTTTGTTGGTTTTTATTGTTACAAACTTGGAATTGAGTTTCCATCAGGAAACTTATCTACCAAAGGGAATTAATTACTGCATTTAAGTCCCTTTAGTCAGTAATTCATTGTTTCTGAGTAAATGCAGTAATTTTAAAATAATTACAATGAGAAAAACTAACTTTTACTAAGTAGTAGTTAAACATTATGCAAATAAAGATTATTCTGTGTTGATGGAAATGTTCCTTCTTCTAAATCTTTCCCTGGTTACACTCTACCTTTAGAAATCACTTATATGTTCTTGGCAGATCTACAGCAGAGAGACTGTACATTTGATTTCACAGAGACTCTTTTCCTAAGGCAACCTCTCTTACACAGAACTTATCTTTTCCTGCTTTACAGAAGGGCTGGATCTTCTTTTGTAGAAATAAGCTACAGCAAGGGTCTCCAAACTTTTTTGATGGTGAACACCTAGTAATAACATTTTCAGCAAAAGAAATTTCATCCATTCATTAATTACACTTATGTTAATATATTATGCATATTGCAAAGCACACACAAAAAGTAAAACAGAAAAGGATTAAATAAATGTTATTTTAAAAATTATTTTATTAATAAATAAATAAATAATTAATTATTATTTAACATATTAATAGTACAAAATGTATTTTCTGCCTATACCTCAATCGACTGTCTCATGTGTGGAACCTATTTGGAGACAACTGAGCTAGAGCACCAAACTGCTTATAACTTGTGGGGTAAATGCACGCCACAATCCTATCTAAAGTTTTGGCCTCTGTCACCAAAATCAACTGATCTGCTGGTATGTACCTGAACTTTCTTTCTACTCATATACCCAGGCTTATTTTCAGAGACACCAGGGGTATACAGCCAGGTTTCACCAGAAAATAATGTCAAGGTGATAATTCCAAGGGTGAGCACCCTAAAAGCAAAAATATGTCCTGGGTTCTTCATCAGTTAGATGTCTTCAATGTATACTGCCTCATTTTTCAGCAGGTCCTAATGACTTTGACATCTGCAAGGGACATCTCTCTGGGGAGAAGGCAGGATGATAAATAGAGTAGCTCAGAACAGCTTCTTTAGAAACCATAAGAATAAGCAACCGAAGAAAACACTGACACAAAAGCCAGGTTGCATCTTATCTTCCCTAACTTCAGTGTTCTCCCTGAGGCCACTGTCTGGCCCTTCTGAGTCTGGACAGTTTTGTTCCTCTCTCTCCCCCAGGGAGTAGGAATGAAGAGTCACGATTGTCTTCAAAATTAGCTAGTTCCTTATTTTTTCTCATAAATGCCAGCAGAGAGGTTGTTTAAGGCCATGCTCCTCCGTGTGTCAGTTGTCAGGCAGAAATTAACTCTTTAATAATCAGTTCGATAATCAAATTGTCTAAGACACATGAAAGTCATAGGACGTTCATAGTTCAGTTATGATTTTTACTGTCTCTTGGCTCTTACAGAATGTGAACACAGAATCCTCAAAAGCTATAATTCAGTCTTCCATGGGATATATAAAAATTCTGTTTTTCTGCTAAGTCCTTTAAGCTGATTCACATTTTACTTTAGGTATCCTTACAAAATATCAGCTAATCTTTCAAATGAGTACATTACAGTCTTACAACTGGAAAAAGATTAGTCAGAAGTTTCTAAGTATTAAAAGAGATTATGGACTCATAGCAACTCAGATATGGTGTATTTGCTCAAAATCCATCTCATTAGAAATGCTGTGTAAAATTCCTCAATGCTGGAATGTTTCACAAGGAACATATAAATAATAAAAATTTTTAGAATCAAATATTATAATCAAGCAGTTTTAATCAAAGTGACAATTCTAGAGAATCATCTCAAATTATACAGCATCCCAATGCCTAGATTTTACAGGTTACATCATATATCTCAAACATTTACTCAGCACTTCTGGAAGGTTCTCTCTCTTATTTCCTAGGACCTTGTTTTTCTCCTGAGGGAGTTGTGCAACTAGAAAAATTGATTGTTGGGAAACACTCTCTTGATTTCACCAATCTCAGATCCCAAAAGGCAATATGTAATCTTGTCAGTAATGCAACTAGAAAATGTTTTTCTATGATCCAGGCCAGATTTATTTGAAGCAGATATTAACTATAAATCCATTATCCATGGAAATCATTAATGCAAAATCTCAATGTCTAGATTTCTCTTGTGCCCTCTTGTTTGATTCAAAGCACTGCTTCTAGACAGGAAGAAGTTAGGCAGAAGGGCAGGCAAACCCTGGCAGTGATTCCCTTCGCAGGCTACAAGTGAAAATCTCTGGACCAGACTGCCCCTCTGCTCTGATGTCACAAATCCCTGAATCTTCCGGTTTAGGTGCACTCAGGACATTTTCACTGCTGTCCTCTGAACCCAGCTAAGAAAGGGGATGAAATTAGACACCTTCAGATGAAGATATCTTATTTAAGGCTTAGATGTCTTTTAGATGCTCCAGCTCTGTAACCTGTATTGACAATTCAAGCCTTATTCTTGCCTATCTACACAATTCCATGTTCCCAAATGACATTCATGAATTGTCTGACATCAGGTCAGATATGCTCCGAAAATAAAAATAAATTTTCTCCATGCTTTAGCTTGGGTTAAAAAAAAATCAAAGGCTATGGAATCTGGAAGCTCTCCCCCTCTTGCATCCATCAGGGTTCTCTGAACTTCAGCTTGTCCCCACATTCTATTTCAGTGTAAACTGACAGTTTTCTGAGAAGGTGAAATTTTATGATAAGGCTGCCTTCTGATTACTCTAAATATGTCTAACATTTTATATGTATTTAAAAAAAAATACTCCAAGGCATTCAGGTTTAAGATCTTCCAGGCACACCTGAATCAACTAGTCTTTAAAAGAAGTTAGAAGGAAATACTCTCTTTAAACAGCTAACAGTTTCTCTTTCAAGGATTAGTGCTGAAATTTCTAGTTGTGAAATACTTGGCTACTAAGACAATGTCTGTTTAATGGAGGACAAAGCACAGAGCCTTCAAGGAGGATGATATCCATGTATCCAAGCCTTTAAAAACAACTTTGTAGCTGAACACTTGTATGTTTTTTATTTGTGTCTGGTTCATAAAGCAATGAGATTTAATGCAGCTGTATTTAGTTTAGCCTTGAACAAAAACTCAAGAAGAGAAGAGCGTGGTTATTTACCAGCATGCAAGTTCTTCCAAATCACAGATATCTAAAAGATAAAAGCTCAGATTCACCCCACAATGCATGAAGAGCCATCTGTAAAGCTGCCAATGTAATTGCTCACAGAGCTCCCCAAAGAGCCAGATGCCACCACTTGAACACGTTCCCAACTTAGTCATCTGAGTACTGAAGACAGGAGGGAGTAGCAGGAAGTTGAAGGGTCAATGGTATGCCATTTATATTCTGAAAAGATGAAACGGATTTTTGGAGAAAATTAAACTGAAAGGACGTCATGCCAAACAGAATATGCTTTAGCAGCACAATTTAATACTAGAAATAAATGTGTGTGTCACTCTGGAGTTTTTAGAATATGAAAAGCATGAAAATTGTGCTCTGATAATAATGCAGAATGAAAATGTGGCAAAAATTCCTCATAATTAAAAGATGTAGTGAAGACACTCTTGCAACTTGTTTTTGATTCTCTGAACTTTTCCAATCAGAGCTTTGTTTCCAGAGCTTATTCTTGCAGTAAAATTAAAGCAGGCATTCAAAATCTCATTTTCTTATGCACCTGTTTCTCCATTTTACTAGCAATAGCTGCTGTAATTTCTGTAAGTGCTTGGAGGATGATAATTGGTCTTAAAGGCTCTTGCAATGGACAGAGGATAACAAAAGTGGGTAATAAGAACAAAGATTCAAAGTACAATTAAGGCATGCATTTGATATTTTCTCAGCTCTGTAGCTTCTTTGTATCACATTACCATTACAAAGCACGGAGTCCTGAAATCTCCAGGAGTCCACAAATTACTTACCACAAAAATTATAGAACATCAATCAAGAAAAAAAGCTGACCAAGATAAATAAGTTAGTCTCTGCATCAGTGGAGCAGGCACTACTTCTGCAAGACAGCAATTGAGTCCTTATCCCTCTTTCCTGATATTTTTCCTATCTCACCCCAATTGTGAACGTGCCTTTCTGCTCTTTGCTTGTTAATACTTGGGTCTCATATGGCACCAAACTGGATTTGCCTTAAATGTTCTTAATATTCAACTCCAGGAACAGGCAACATCTCCCTTTCCATGCCTCTAACTGAGATAGTCAACAAGTCCAAAGCATCAGAGCTAGTTCCTCAGTTTTCCTCTTAAATGCCAGCAGAAGGGTTGTTTAAGGTCATTGCCATGTTCTTCTGTGTGTCAGTTGTCAGGCAGAAATTAACTCTTTAATAATCAGTTCAATAATCAAATTGTCTAAGACACATGAAAGTCATAGGATCTTCATAGTTCAGTAATGGGAAACTACTGAATAATTTGCTTTTTATTTATATCATGGCACTATTCTCCTCTTGACATCCTCATCTTAATGACTCCCAGCTTATTATGAAGAGTGGATTAGGTCCATGGTGGTCTCTTATTTCTTTCCAAAATAGAAAAATTTTGAATTTAACTTCTCTATCCTCCTCACAGTTTGAGATATGCTGTTACTCTCTTCTTGTAATATCAGAAATATCTGGTATTTCCCTGCTCTGATATTCAAAAAGAAGTCATATATAGCAACCTCCTGTGGCAAAACCAACTATACCTTCACATGTACTCCACTTCTGGAGCTACACAACTATTTTCCTTTTCTTTGACAGAATGAAACATACTAACAAAGAACAATTTCTGACCAAAGAAATAAAGCTGCTTCTTGATAGCACAAAAATTACAATACAAAAAACAAGTCTCATCTACTGGTTGCAATAACAGTCTTTATTTTTTTGAGCATTAGCCTTTCTTAGACTTCTTATCAAGTTACCAAAGGTTTGCCACTGCAAGGGTCACTCAGGAAAGTTAACTGAATTAAATTTTAAAGTGGATTAGTCAAAACATATTAAACGTCTGTGTAGACACTTTCATTCAAAATTGCAGCACACTTAATTAACTCATTTTCTCTGGAAATTAAGTTAAATTGAATCAAGACACTTTTAATTCTGATTCATAGTATCCACATGAGAGTTTAATGTCATTTAATTAATCCACTGTGGATTCACACTTTTATTTAATTTGGATTACCTTTTTGGAGGGTTCCAGTACATAGTAGCTGTGATGCTGGACTTGGGCCAGGATTCTCAGAATTTAAAAATAAACTATGGAGGAGTGATACAATTAAAATTCATGACAGAAAGCTACTGTCATTTGATTTCTGTCATTTATGAAGAAAATGTGCATACCATCCCTCCTCATATACACCAGGCAGGATCAGTGGGGTTCATATGGAGACTTATTAATTTCCATCAACCAAAATGATACACAGTTATTAAGCAACTCTTGTCTTCTCAGCCATCACTGCTGGAAAACTGCTGTTAGGCTTCAAGATATTGCTGATGGAAATTGGAACTGGCCCAAGCATAAAGGGACAACATTTGTAACTGTCTGGAATTCAAGCCATCACACAGCACCAGAAAGAGGGCTGTAAAAATAGTGAGCAACAGTGGATCTGAATGTGGTTAATATTATCACATGTAGATCTGTGCATTAATCCTTATGCTTTTATGCTCTCACTTGTGACAACTAACTAGTGTGCAGGAGGGAAAGTCTGGGTGTGCTTGCAGGAATACAGATGCATATGGGGCGTTTTTTTCCTGGATAGAACTATCTCTTGGAAAAGAAAATCTGTTATTTACCTCACTGTCAAGAACAGAAGGGGTGTTGCCTCTTGGCAGAATTCAAGTGTCCCTTAAAGAGAAATTTTGCACTGACAGCATTCAAATTGAAGTAATGCAATTAAGCACTTGCAGAAAATATTTAAAGAATTGAGACATTTTTTAAAAGACTATTTTAATCAAAAGCTATTAGGAAATTTTACTCCATTTAGTAGAATGGCTCTCTGAAAAAGTAATTTTCCTGCCAATAGTACCAGTAAAGATTCTAAGTTTCTAAGTACTGCAACAAAAATTGCTTCAAAATGGATATGTAATCATTAGTGTCACTTCTTAGCAGCAAAAGAACCAACAACACCATGACCCATCTGAGCAAATTTAGAAGCTAACAATTTTAGAAGTACATGTTGGGGTCAAGTGTTTTTTGCTGTACAGATACTTGCTGACAGCTGTCAATAAGAAAATTGGCTCTTATTTTTAGTTAACTTCTAATTATGCTCTTCCTGACTTCAGCATATGAATAGAAAGTTCTTTTAGGAAAATCTTTCACATCTGCTCTTTTAACATTGACAACACAGATGAACAGTTTATTTATTTTTTTACCAAATCATGCTGTCGCTTGTCTGCAGTTTTCTGAAATCACCAGAAAGAAAGAAAAAAAGTGTTTATTTTTCCCTTATGAATGCAGCAGTGTGCATACAAAACAGCATCTCTCATCTGAATTTATTACACCTGCCCTTCAGGAATTGCCTAGGAAGGATCATACCTTAACACACTGACAATTCACCTCTGCCTACCTTCAGTACCTTCACCCCTGGGTTGTGTCCCAGGTCGGTGCTGTCAGTTCAGTGCTGCTAATGCCCTAGCAGGCAACACAAATCTCTCTCAGGCTGTTTTTTGTCAGGTAATGCTGCTGGAGGCATGATGGTTTTGGGATAAAAGACAAAAAGGCTTGAAGAAATGGGAAATATCTTTTATTAGTCCTGCTGATACACTGGGTACAGCAACCAGTCATTAGGATATGCTGTCCCTTCACCTGACATCTCACAATTCCCATGCAAAATGATGTCCTGACTGAAAAAAGCAGGCATCTCTGTCATCAGGAGCTCAGACACCCTACTTGATTATGTTAATTTCTGGGAAATCCCCTCATTAGCTTCTGCTATTACCTTCTGATTCCAGGCATATTAGCCATCATTGCCAAGAAACAAATTTTATAAGCACTTTAGTTATGGTCTCTGCCTGACAAAGTTTACAGGTTAAAGGTCCAGCCCTGCTCAGCAGGCTTTCAAATGGGGCTACTTAGCGTAATTACCCATAGAAACATATTCTAGACAAGACTTGGGAGGCAAATGAAACAAATAGATAAGGGAGAAAAATTTGCTGAGAATGGCTGAATTTCAAATTAACTTGGAGCTGACAACACATTTTCTGCTTTACATACATCTATGTATACTTGAGAAAAAAACCCCAAAATTTTGTTAGTGTATTAAACTTCATTTTGCACAAGTAAATAACTATCCAGCTGAACAAAACACAGAAGGAAACCTCAAACATTTTATCATGGCTTACCTTCATGATTAATTTGTAGCCAGTAAGGAACAATGATCACAACTCACAACTCGCCTATGAGAATTCAGACATCTCATATCTTGTTTACAAAGCCATTAAAACCCCTATTATATCAAAAACTCCAACTGTTTAAGAGGGAAACAAAATAGGGACGTTTTTGCTTAACAAAGAAAAGGCAATAATTATGTTTTATTGTAGATAGTTTTCATCTGTGACCACTTAATATTAGTACTCATCTACTTAAAAAAATTAATTATCTATGAAAATAAAAAAAAGAACCAAAATATAATGAGAATTTATAAGTAAAAACTCTTTATAGACACTATAGTTTACATTTATGAAGCTACCACATAACTGGTATCATCATCTGTATTCATTCTTATACATAAAGCATTTATCTTTGTACTGCTTAACAGACTAATGAGATATGTCAATTCTTTTGACTTTACAGAGAGAGAACAATGGCTTTTACAAAAAGGCTTAAACAGCTCATTTACTGCTGTAAGTTTTGAAGTCTGGTAAAAAAACCCTCTCCACGCCCTACAAAATGAAAAAGGACAGCTACCTATGGCACAGAATAGTTATCTTTCTATCCTCCACACAAATTACATGATCAATATCACAGGATATGACCACCAGAGTTGGATCAATGTTACACAGGAGGCATTTGTGAACAGGAAAAGTAACACTCCCACCTTTAATCTGGTAATGGGGAACAGGAACAAGAATGATAGGGGTAGGCAGGGGGAATGTCAGGAAATGCAAGAAAGGGACAGCAACAACAGCCCAGGGCTAGAAATACAGAAATAAGGCAGACAGCAGGGGAAGCCACTTGGGAAGATATTTACAGTGCCTGACTTCTGCCATGCTCCCTAGGTTCCTCCTACGGACAGCAGAGGAGATGGGCTCTTCCAGGGCGATAATTCAAAGCACCAAGCAGCTATAACCAGTCTTCTGCCATCAACTCCCCTCCTGGGGGAGACTCCCTCCTCCAAGCTGAATGCAAGATTAGGTTTCCTAGGAAAAATTCAGTCTTTGTGAATTCCCATACCACACATTTTCAAAAATGTCAATCTCCTAGCTCTCATTTTAAAGGCCCTGGTAAAAATTCTCATTGATGTGAGTGGCAATACACTTTGGGCAAGTACCCTGTCCTAAGCCCCATTCTGAGACAATCACAGGGTGATCAGGGGCAGGTGCTACACCTGCACAATGTCTACCACAGAACCTGAAATAACACCTGAGCTCATGGTTTCAGAGGTTTTGATCCCAGAAATATCCACTGGCAGCCTTGCAGACTCTCTGTCTCACTGCATCCTCTCAACAGATGTGTGGAACACTTAATTTCTAGATCCCTAGCAGGGCTAGGGTGACCCAGAAAAAGCTGACCAGCTCTATTAGTGCTGAGATATTTCTACATGTCCTTTTTTCTTCTTTTTTTAGTCATCAATGTGTAGTTTAACTTAAGATGCCCACAATGTTCTCAGAGAGAACATTTCCAAAGAGATGCTGTCTGAGCTGAATTTCAGATTGAATTTTGGATGTAGACATTCAACCTCCATAATACCTGATTATTTTTATTTTTTTTTTTAATTAGTGGCATATTTTTTACTTATCTCAGTTCTTCCTCCAGCAAATCAAGTATTATCTAATGATAATTCAGATCCTCCAGTGCAGCATTATAATTAATCAATTATTATTTCTTGTTAGGGAGATTACAAGAGAATATATTGTATGAATAATATATTAATAATTGTGTTACTATTGCACTTCCTAATAACTTTGCAGTTATTTTTGCAGCAAATGCATGCAACCATACCCAATTCATGTGATCCTGGAGATATCAATGGTCTTATACTCTTAAGAGAAGGTGAACATGCAACTCAGTAATCTTCAATCCAAAAAAGTACAACTAGACAGGAGAGGAAAATATGTGACCTTGGTCATACTGTACCACATTAGCAGATTATTCCATCAATCAACATATTGAGTTTTCAAACAAAACAGATCTGCTATTATCCTTTTATTAGGATCCACAGCCGTATGTTTCATTAAGAAATAATTTGCCTTTCAATTATGGTTTTTTTTCTGTTTAAATTTACTTTCATAGAACTTTTAGGATTATATCAGACAATTAGCAATTTTTTTTTTCTAAAAATTAAGAAGGGAAAGAACATTCTTGGAGATCTTGTTGCCCTCTAATGTCTGTAGACACTATTGTCTTGCCTGCTTTCCCAGACAATCCATAACTAGGCAGAATATAGCTCTATTAACCTTGCTTTATCAGCCAGCATGTCAAAAACTGTGCCATAAATCTTCATCTTAATCATTTATGATTAAATATTCAGATGAGATTATGTGCAACCTAATTCTACACATCCATCTCTACTTCCCTAATTAACAACAGACAGCAACAGAGGGGGAAACCACCACCTTTCTGAAGTAATGAGACAAAACCAAGCTTTTGTAGACAACTTTCATTTCTAAGCACTTTTTTTTAATCACCATTTAAGAAAGAAATATGATTTATGAAGTTATGTATATCAAATTATACATCTGCTGCTTCACAATAGATTGTTAAATATTGCAGCGTTAGTCCCAGTAGCCCCAAAAATTCTTATTTTTATGAAGCCTCACTGATTTCAGTTTTTCCCCATCTGTCAGAGAATTTGACATCCATACAATGGAAGAAGCATGGGAGAAAACCTTCCAGGGCCCAGTGGGTAAAATTCTTCCCTGTTCAGAAAAGCAAGCTAAGACTTTAAGAACCACTGAAAACCCTCTTGGTCTTTACTTTTATTTAGAACTGCTTTAGCTTTAAGATATTTAAACCCTAACTTTGAGAGGGAATGCAAATATGTACATCCTACTGAAACTGAAGTTGTTGATGCACATCACCAGATTTTCAGAAAAATCAAACTTGAAAGCTACTAAAAGCTTTACTTAAGCTGAGACAGCCAACTCAGTCGGTAAATCACAGGCTCTAAAAGAAAGAGATCTCCCAGGAAAAGACATAAAGTATGTCCTTTTATCAGCCTGAAACTGACTTCTCATTATACTTTCTAGAACAGTGCAAATAAAAGATTCTTTGTTTGAATGAGATAAACAAAACAAAAAAAAAAAAAAAAAACCAAAACCAAAAGACCTCCTTAATTAAAATCTCATGTTGGGGATAGAAAGAAGCAGGAAAAGAAAAATATAATTATGTACTTTTGCATCAACCTGGAACAAGTATGACCCAATTCATAAATGGAAACACTAAATTTCAAAATGACATGTTGCATTTTTAGCATGAAGCTTTCCTCCCTAATATGGAGGCATTTTCACAAAATTACTGCAATAAAAGATCTTCAAATTTGTCCATTCTCAGCCAAAACTACTTGCTAAATTCAACCTGACTCTATTATTATTTTCCCAAATGACATTTTTCAAACTTATTTGGGGAGGAAGCAAAGGAGGGCGGGGAGGGGGAATTGCCTGGCTCCATCCTCTGCTGGTTTTTCTAATTGCATTTAAATGATCCGTGCAACTGGTCTCCTACGACTTCCCTGAGGGGTAATATTTCACAGTCTAGCTAATCTTGCTATTGAAATGTGTCCTGTTTTTCAGCAAAAATTTCACTAGTATAAAGCACAACTGGAATAAGTTTTGTTGACTTCTAAGTTTTCAAGTTAGTTTTAATATCAAGAAGTATACAAATACAGAATATCAGCAGACTGTACTAGTCTGGATGGTTTAGCAGGGCAAATTCATCTGCCATCCAAGGTGCCTCATCACTACTCATGAGTTCAAGTCTTTTGGTCAAACAATATTTTGCTGTATGAATGAATGATAGTTACCTTTCTAAAAAGAAAAAAACAAAACAAAACAACAACAACAACAACAACAAAAAAAAACCCGCACAGAAAAAGAAGCAATGTAAACCCCAGCTTTTTTTTTCACATTAAACACAGTTAATGCTTGATTTATTTTGTCATCTGTTTCTCTGTCTCACTCCTGTAACTGAATTTGTCTGAATTTAGTAAGCACAGGCCAGATTCTTCATCTGCTTGTATGTCTGCTCAGCACAGGTGGCATGGTGCTTGTAGGACCAGAGCTTTGTGTACATACTCTGAGGGCTGCGGAGGCATTACTCACCAAACAAAAATCCCAGCTCTTTGGGGAAAAAGCTCTACTGCTCTCAGTGATTGAGTAATCCCTTTTGCAACTATTATTAGCAACCTTACTATAAAACTTAATGGCCCAATGCTATATTTTATTTTTTCCCCTAGGTTGACTAAGATACTACGTGCTTTGTGAATTTCTGAACTGGAGTCAGGAGACTGGTTAAAGGAGTCAGACACATTATTAAGCCTGTGGGGACTTCCTGTGGAGCCTAAAACAGGAGTGCCTCTGCCTGCAGACTGGCAGAGTAATGTGCCCACACACCTTTTGTACTCTAAACTAGTCTGACACTCAGTAAAGAACTACATAATTAGTTAGGGCTGTGGCACTCTGCAAAAGAGGGAAGGCATTCCAGGCTCAGACACAAGCATCTTTTTCAGATTTATTCAGTTTCTGAATCATCTAGCACCTAGGTTTACATAACACAAGGGAAAGGAGACACATCAATATCTGAGGTTAAAAAAACTCAAGTATTAACCAGCCAACAAACACTACTGAACACAGTCTAAAGAAAGTGCTTCAACACTATTTGACATATACCTGAGCCATTACAATTGTAGACAAGAAGTATATATTCTGGCCCAGTGATGCAACACCATTCTTTTCCTCAATTACTCTCATTCTCTGGCTGTTGTGCTTATTCTGTAGCAGCAGGTGAGAATGTTTCAAAGTATTAAAATCAAAGTAAAGACATTTCCACAGTAACATGATGTTATTTCCACATTTTAATTTAAGGATACTACAAAATTCTACACACACAAAACTCACAAGCCCTTCAGTTTGCAGGAATTGATGAAAGCACCCTGAAACCCCAAGCAGCCAGTCTTTCAAAGTATGAGGCACACGGTCAAGTAGAACACCCAGGCTAGCTTTTGTTTGGAGTAGTTTATCCCTACACATTGGACCTAAATGACATAAAGTTACTCAATCTTCAGTGACAGCAGTTTCTTCCATCACTTTGCAGACAGAACTAAACACCTGAATGCTCCCAGGTGATGAGCAGCCAGTAAACTCTCATCAAGACTAGGTATCTAAACTGAGTATTGCACCTTTTTTTGGTCCTGTAGATATATTGTCATAGCAAAGCTTAAGCAAGATTTTCTGGCATGCCACAACATATGGAAAGCTCCAGTTTAACTGTGGTCTCAGGGTATTCCACAAATATACAAGCTGGAATCCTATTTAAGAAGATGTTTAATGGAAGCTTAAATCATTGACTCTGAAGTTTTTAAACCCCCTGATTTCATAGCATGTGACAATACATCTCTGTGGAGCAAAATTAAACTGTAGAAAGACTCAAGTAGTTTTGACTGTATTTCTACCAGCATTTTTTTATCTGTTCAGATCATGCCTGGAGAATAAACAAAATCCCAATATTCTCAGACTAGGCTGCGAAATGCAAACTTCTATCTGATATAAAATTCAGAATTTTGAAAACAAAAAGAGCTGTAGTTTGGAAATTCTGGGAGAATGGTATGGTAATGCAGTGATTTAAACATATGTCTCCTGGATGAGAGGATGAGAAGGACTGGGCTGTCAGCTCTCAGAGTGTCATGAGCTTTGGGTCACTCAGTGAAGCCATGGCTGTGACCACACGGCGCCCCTCAAAATTCAGCTGCATTGGTTCTACTTAAACACACCTGCCAGTGAATTAGTTCCTTTCATACTCTACAGTCTCTTGCTAATCCTCTTCTTGTCCAGCACTACTGAAAATTTCCAGGGTGTATCACAAGATTTTCCTTGCCAGACAGAAAACATGCAGCACACTGCCTTTCCCTATAAAATTCAGTGAAGTACTGGGAAAGTTCCCTATTCAATCTGGCAGTGCCGATCTTTAGTCAACCCTCTTACGCTTTATTTCTTCCTCCCTTGCCCTTTCACTTAACAAAAGTTTTTAAAGGAAAGGACACTTACAGTATCACTTACTCATAGATGGATAGTTGATGAATAATTTTATTTCTCAGCTTCCTAAATATATTGCTTTTCTCCAGTCTTATGGTGCCACATTTGTATTAACAGATTTAAAACACAGATGCAATTCAACAGCTCTTTCTTACAATTCTGCAATTGGAATTATTAATTCCCTTTGATTTTTCAAAGAAAACCTCATTTACTGTTGCTTTCACTGTAGTTATGGTTATTTCTGTTTTACTATCATCATATACATTATCCTTCTTCCCTTTATCGCTATGATAATAGAAACTTCTTTACTGAAAAATTAGGGAAATCTTCAAGTTTACCTAGATTATCTTTAATATCCCTTCTCATAAAATAGCAGCTGTCTTCCTTTTTCTGTCCCTATTATATAGCTGAGGAGTGTTTTCTTATTTGTTAGTTTTTTTTCTGTAAAGGCCAGATCATCTTAGTTTTGGAAACTCTCACTTTATCTCCAAACCTCTTGAGCCTTAGTGCTGCTTAAATAGCTGGGAAGGAAAGGAGGCGAGGTGGCAAGCCATTATTTGCAGATTCCTAATGGTGCTGCAAACACACACTTTGTTTAAGAGCTACACTCTACAATTTTTTCTCTTTTTTTTGATGTTCAGATTCCCTGCAGTGTTAGCATTATCAGTTTCTAAGAAATTTAGAATTTCTTTATATATTTGCAGGAGCAAATTTTTCTTACTAGCCCATTGTCTCAGTTAAGAAATTAAGTTTTTTGGGGAGAAACAAAACAAACCAAAATGGAACAAACCACTTAGCAACTTTATTTCTTGAAGAAACATAAAAGGAAATTATCTGTGATCATGCTGTTGAAGGTTATTCAGTGTTATCAGTCTTCCATAGTGTCCTCATTCCTTACTGAGAAATTCTAAAAGTTCTAAAATACTGCCATCAAAAACAGAACACTGTGACATATCCTAATACATTGGCTACTTGATGAAGACTGCTAGCTACCAAATGAAAACATCCATGATGGTTTCTAATACATCATGCCCCCCAGTATTCATTTAAGCATTTAAATTAAATCACCCACAATGGATAAAATTTTCACAGATTTTTAGAACGCTTACACTTCCCTTTTCACAACACTACTCCAGCAGCCCAATGCTAGGCCAGGTAAAGCACCTTTGCGGACCTTCTAAAAAATCACTTTTTAAAAACATCTATCTCACTCTTTCAAGTTATCATATCATTAATACTCAGAAGAATAGCAGCAGATCACTAATTTCAGTTCTCTTTTCTTGGTAGCATACAACATTCAAGTCCCTATTTCCAGTCATGAATTCCCATGATTCAGGTTCTGCACAGGTGTTTTCACTTCTTTTCTTTTCTTGCACAGGTTTTTGACAGGTCTGTATCCATGTTTCACCTTTTTCCTTAGGGAAAACATTCAGCCACTGAACGGATCAAGCACCATCCTAGGAGCAATGTGCCATAAACATTTTATTAGCACCTTGGAGTGTTCCTTGCTGACCAATTTCCTGTTTACAATTTTATATCCACTGCTCTATCCTCGTTTTGCCCATTTTCGTCCTCTTGAACCTATTGCACCTGTTTTATACATGTATATACCTGTTTTAAACATATATATATGTTTAAATTCCTTCTTCCAGAAGGGCTGCAGATTATGTGTGGATCACCATTGCTCCATCATGTATCCAATCTCTTATCCCATTGGAACACAAAGGAAAATTCTGAACATCTTAAAGACATTTTAAATCAAAGTAGAAAAACACCCACTGCTGACCTAATGTTCCTTACTTCTACATGTCACTGACCTAAGGTTCCTTACTCCTTCCATGCATGCCATATGTTCAGCAAATGGTTTCCAAAATGAAAATCTCTGGTGGAGTTCTGATAAAAGGCCAGGTTAACCAGGAAGTTAAATAACAAGACCAGCATTGCGTTCACAACAATAAACCAAAAACTGTGGCATTACCTTTCCTCCAGGAAGCAGGGATTTTTATGAAGATGGTATGGCTCCCCTTGAACAATTCCTGAATCTATTAAGATTATAGTGGAACTTTGGAGAAAGAATTACTCAGTTATAGCCTTCCTTGTAGGCAAACAGGTTGTGAGAGAAGTCCTGGCTTTTTACCTTATCAGCCAGATGAATTGGAGAATACTATAGAAGTTTGAAGGGCAATTATTTTCTTCACAAGAACGAGGGAAAACATGTTACTCCTCAGTCTCAATTTCAATCTGGTATTTTCCTGGAGAAATACAGTCCTGGACAGCCACTTATCACCAAGAAAATTACAAGTCTCTGTGTATGATTTCATTTTATACCTTTCACATAAACAGTGTCATAGATAGAAGGCTACCTAAATAAAGGATTCCTAGAAGATACAGACTGTAGAGAATACAAATGAAAAATGTGCAAAATTAAGAATTGTACTGAACATCCCTTAGTTGTAGGCATCCCTTGCCTTCCATAAAAACCCACTTCCATGGATAGGAGATAAATTACTATGGCTTAAATGATTACGGTCCTAAACCTAGAAGTGCTTACTGTCATTCAGCCAAAACAGAAGAAAATTTGTGCCAAATTTGTGACAAACCAGTGTGAATACATTTGAGCCCCTCCAGAAAAAGCAAGGTATGAAAAGAGAAGTCCTAATTTGAGTTCAGATATGACAGTTCTAGTAGTACATGACACGTATGCCATTGATATAATACCAGTTTTGCATTTTTCCTATCAACAGGCAAAAGCACTAGAGTGAGAAGGAATTTGTCTCTTTTATTACCACAGCTATATATGACTGTAAGAAAAACAAATCTTGCCAGCTCAACCAGTAGCTAACACTCAGTGTTGTTGTGCCACTAGTGGGAATGGAAAGGGAAAAAAAAATTAAATTGACTCTTTGAAAAAGCAAAAGAGGGAAAACTTCTAGAAAGCATATTGTCCTCAGCTGATGGATCTCATGTGTCAGACAGTTCAGGAAGGGTAGGTGCAGCCTTTCACCCATTGGATAAATCAAAGCTGACTAATATACTGAAACACTGCCTTAAAATAGTAACTCAACAAGTTAAAAAAATTGACAAGTTTGTGAGATGCTAGTTAACAAGGTTCAGAGAAAATATTCATATGCTTTAAAGCTTGTCCTGGGCTACAATTTGGATTCAGAACACAAGCAAGCAAACTCTGATTTAGCATGTAATTAAGAAATCCTCTCTGAATTATGCAACTTTTGTTCACTTCTTCAGAAGATATGAGAACACTGCAATCACTTGCCAAGTTTGATCCCAACATGCCATGGGGCAAATGGAGACCCTAAACTGTCATATTCTATTTAAATCATATGTAGGCTAAAGTGAGTGTGATTGCTTGGTATATTAAATTACTACCAGTGTGTTGATAATTCCTCATGAACAATCTATGACTCTGAATTATTTATTGAGGAGGAAGTGGCTTTTGAAGTGAACATTATTTCTCTCTCAGAGCTAATGCTTGAATATGATAAAAATACTTGCCAAGAGAAAAAGGAAATTAAAAAAGATACTTTCATGACTGACAGTTCTGAGATTCTACCTTATTTCATCATGGATTTCTTCTCTTCATGAAGTCTATAAGCGAAAATTATGTTCATATTAAAAAAAAAAAAATAGTGGGACAGCCTGTAAAAGGAAATTGCTTGCAACAAATCCCAGGTGCACACACATTCAGTGATGGCAATTAATATCATTCCTAAACTATTCCCATGGCTTTGCACTTCCTCGCTTTTAGCATCCAGTACTGCTCATAGAAACACAGCTTCGAGGGAGCCACAGAGCAGCCTTCTGCTGGCAGCACGAGTGGTAGATCACAGAATCAAAGAGCTTTGGCTTGCAGAGCAGATGAAGGACCCTTAGCAGAGCATGGAGTGACAGCAGGACAGAGAGAAGGACCCAGTTCTCACACTGGTCCTTCAAGTTTGCAGACAGACTTTTTAAAGCCTTGCCTCCTCATAAGACTCCACATTTTTGAGGATGAGGAATTGAAAGCACAAATGAAGCAATGACAGGCTCCCAAATGGTAAGATAAATCCAGTGTGAGACATTCTCCATTATGACCAAATTAGACTTCCATGGCTCAAAGAGGTAGTATCACAATAAGGTGCATTCTTGAGTCACAGTGGCAATATTTATACCCTAAACAATGGCTTGAAATGAGTGCTGTCTTCTCCACATCTATTAAGGTTGCTATTCATGAAGAATTCTCCAAAGAATTATTTATGAAATGCCATTAGAAGATATATTTCTATGATATTTCTGTCATTTATTTATTTGCAAATAGTTTATATACAGTAAACACACATGAAAACATTTAATAAATTTTCTCTGAACAGATTTGAATGCTGTGTTTATTCTTATTTCAAGGTTATTCTTCAGTTTTCAAGGTGCCAAAGTCAATTTCTTTGATAACCAATCCTTTGTGCCTACTAATTAGAAATATCCAAAACAATTTGCTATTTAAATCATATGTCATTGCTTCTGATCCTTGATTGGATAAGTAATGAAAGTAAGACCCATATGAATTGTGAATATTACTACTGAATATGTAATTAAGGTTTTGATTAATATTCTGGCACTCAGGCTTAAAATACACCTTCCATAAGTATTTGCACTCATAAAGCTCAAGCTCAAGAAATCAGTACAAGTCATTAACACAGTCAAACTGAATTCATAAGTGAACTTCAAAAGAATACTTGTAAGGTTTTTCTTATGATGATGGGTATGTACAGCGTCCTTTTAAGTTTGACTCCTATATTAGTGCTACCTGTAAAATAAAGCTATTGGCCATCTTTTCTCTTTAGATGCTGCTATAAGATTAAAAACCAGGGATATAGGTTTTGCTGAGGTATTGAAAATATTTTGTGTTAATACGGGCTGATTATTTAAATGCCGATTGTTTCAAAGCTCAAGGAATCATTTTTTGGAAATTTAAAGTCCTTTAATACATAGCATTACATTTAAAAACTTGACATTTTATAGTTTTTTTCATGTAATGCACCTCCATTTCCCACCTAGAGTATGCATCAGGAAGATTTTTCATGTTATTACTCAAATATACTTAATTATGGTGATAGTCAACATTTTTCAAAATATTCCTTCCACTTTCTGGAACTTTCTGCACTTCAAGAAAGCTGGAGTACTTGATACTTAACAAATAGAAAGATATGAAAGTATAATTTTTTTTCCTGTTATATAAATCTCTCATTTGTAAAACAACAAAAGAAATAATGATAACTTATTAACATGAATTCTGATGCAGTATGGTATTCCACACACCTGTCCTAATAAAAGACAGACCTGTAGAAAAATTCTGGTTCTTAACAGAGAATGGGTTGACTCCCTTGTGAGTGCACAGTGTGTAAAAAAGATATGGGCAGTGCAAAGAGAGCTAGATTCAAGAAAAAGGACAGAGTCTAGGTCTGAAGCCGGTTTTGGGATCAATTAGGAAAGGCACCTGCTCAAAAATACTCCTCTATCTTAAATAAGCATTTAAACAACCAGAAGTTTAGCAACTCCTCATTACTTCTACTACAGAAGCACATAAAATCCCAGACCTGCACATAAAATCATCCCCCTGCTGTTCTAGGAAGTTTTTATAGGAACAGGAGAACCTCCTTCCAGCTTGCCACCTTTTCAACATGGATTAGGCTGGAAGTTGTTAATAAGTTATACTGGAAGAGGAAAAGATACACAAAGAATGAAGACTTGCTGTGGGCTGTCTCAGGCAAGTCCCACTGGAAGAACCTTCAATGGCCCAAATCACAATTTGGTTATGAGACCCCAATTCTCTCTCTAAAGGCACCAACTTTTACTCTGAGGAGTGTAAAGCATCCACGAGCTCACAATACAAGCCAAAATTCTCAGACTACCCCACAGCACACAAGTGACAGGTCCAAACTGACAAGGGAACAGGTCAATTTCAACTACAGCCTTCATACTTGCTGGGATTTTATGTTCTGCTTCTCCAAACCCACCACCAATGGCTGAGTCAGCCTCTTACGAGACAAACTCAGGAACTGATGGTGGGGTGTCTTATTTTGCACTCTATTCTAGTTTTCTTAGCAACCCTCTTGATTTAATCCAGCCATGAAGAGAACGCTCCCAATAACTAATTAATTCTCTAACTCAATTGGATTACTAATGGAGTAGCTCTTCCACAGAAGTGACAGAAAGAGAATGAAGACAGGTTATAGAAAAATGTACATGTCCAAAATTTTATTTTTTAGGTACAGAAGAAAAATAATGAACAGCACACTTAAGGACTAAGCATAGCCCTTAGTTCAGAAAGGTAATTTTCATACAACGTTATCATGAGTTGTTAATTTTCCTGTGTGATAAAAATTGCAAACAAATGGTTGTTGACTGTAAATGCAATCCCTCCTTTTGACACATGCATTAACACACTATTGTAAAAGTTCAAAGCTGTTATTATTGAGTTCTCTCTGCCACATTAATTATCCTCTGCACTATATTTGGCTTCACTTGGGTAAACCTTCTATAAGTACCCAATCTTTACATGACATATCCATTTAATATTCTATGAGCTCTGTTTACATTTATGAAGCATTTTTCAATAGTTCTGCATTGAGTCCAGTTTCCACCAACACTACTGTCATTGTTTCTGAAGCTGAAATGTCTGGGGCTTGGAAGCCTCAGGTTGAAGTTGATTCTAGCATCTCCACTTTGTTTAGAAAAACTTGGAAAACTTAGGCCAGTTTTCCACGGCATGCTGGATCCAGCTTAAAAAGCAAACTAACAAATGAGGAAAACAGCTCAAAAGACAGGGAGATGAGCTAACCTGAAGCAGCAAAAGTAGTAGGTGAAGGAAATGCGGTGAAGGACAGAACTTTTTAAAGCTATATCACATATCTGGGTGTAATAAGCATAAAGCCTCGTGGAAAGAAATTTTTTAAATATTAAAATCTTAATTTAATAGCTCAATACTGTCCATTACAGGGAGATGATCATGTTTTCAACATGTTTAACTAAAATCCTGTTTTGACAAACACATTGAAATAATAATTGATTTTGAATTGTTTCTACCTAGATCATTTTCCGAGTAGCTCAAAGTATATTACAAAAGTAAGGCTTCATAATACCAATAGACTAGACTGCAAATATGTACTAGATAACTAAAGAACAACATCTTCAGAAGTATGCTCTGCTTTTGACTGCCCAAATTGAGCTACTTTAAATATCCTTCTCTTTTAAGAAAAAATATTCTAAGAAGTTCCACCCTGATTGAAGTAAAAGGGAGCTGCAGTTCTTAATTTCTGAAACACAGAATAAAGGCAATCAAAAGACAAACAAAATTGTGCTTACTGAAAAGCTGGGCTCCACTTGCTGTGGAGCTAGAGGGGATTTGAGAAATAAGAAGCTGGGACAAGAAGATAGTTTTATTTCAGCCGCAAAACTTCTGCTTACTTTGATAAAAATCAACTACAAAAATGGTATCAGGAAATCAACTCAGAACAAGAACCAGGAATTCAATCAATTTTTAAATGGCAGTTTTTAAATTTTTATTTAATTCACTTTTGTAAGAAATGGCAGAGAAAAGGTGTGGAGCTACTGGGTGCATACATCAAAAACATCTTTCTTCTATCTCTTTTTCTAAGTTTGACTGCATCTGACAAAGAAAGGTTGATGAAAAAAATGAATAAACCAATCCTTCACCTAATTCAGTTTACCTGGAGCTACTCCTATAAGCTTAAGCAGGCATTTTCATGGAGACCTGTATCATGCTGCTCTTTATGGTTATATTATGCATGAAGAATGAATGTTTGCAAACAGAAATACTGGTAGTGTACTTCTAGTGTAAGAGAAAGAGAGAGGGTTAAAGAGTGGAAAAAGGTAGAAAAAATTAATTAAACTGTAAAGAAAAAAGACAGGGAAATTTGCTTCTGGTCTCATTACAAGGCCCTATTAGGTCTTCCTCTGTGGCCTCACAAACATGATGTTTCTGTCATTGTTATGTCACAGCTCCAGCAGGAAGGGCAGTAAATGTCCCCATTCAGCCTTGCCTAAGCATCAGTGCAGAAACCAATCAGAGAGACAAGAAGTGACCCCTCACAGCTGGAAAGGGCAGTGGACTCAAATCTAAAACCTGAGCAAATACTCTAATCACAAGGGACATTTCTCCAGTACTATACTACAAGGCTGAGTCTGCAATATTTCTTGGGGATATAAGCTCATCATTGCTCATAAAACAGATTTAAACAACACTTACTAACTGGATCCACTGAGGGATTTTTGATGCCACTGCACCTGTCTAGGTTCTGGTTTACAATGGGCTTAAATGAGAAGGAACTCAGGCTGTGTGTGCTAGGGAAGCCCTGGACACAGCTAGAATGCAGGAATACAAGCCTCTAGGCAGCTTTCAAGTTGAACATTATGGTCCATTATGTTTAAGTTCGTCAAGTAACTTCATACAGAATCACAGAATAGCAATGTTTGGGGTAGGAGGGGACCTCTGGAGACCACCTAGTCCGAGTCCTCTGCTAAATCAAGTTCACAGACCAAGTTGCACAGGATTACATTCACGTGTGTTTTGAATCTGCAGAGAAGGAGACTCCACAAACTTTTTGGGCAGCTTGCTCCAGTGCTCTGTCACCCTCACAGTAAAAAAGCTTTCCTTACAAGGCTGTTAAGCCAAATTTTCTAGGTCATCTTTTCAGGTATATATGCCTAAAGAACATCTAAATTCTGCTTTCAGAGCAAAGTCCTGTTATAGATCCGTCTCACAGAAATATTTCCATATAAAGTGAGACTTTAAAGATTAGGGTTGAAGAATAATAAGAAAAGACACAACTCCGTCCATATCCTTCCTTTAGATAAAAGCCCACACACATTTATAATGACAAAGCCTATCATTCCACACAAGCCACTATTAAAAGGTGAGAATATCAGCTTAGTGGCTTTCATTGCTTTCTGTGCATGTATAGATCTCTCTACAGATAGCTGATGTCTGGTGCTTGATATTTAAAGGTACTTTCCTTGGACCTGCAGGAAGTAATGTACTGATCCTATGTACCATACATGGGAAAGCATCACTCAAAGAAATTGGCAGGACCCTACATCAGATCGTGTGTTTATGTGAGAACATCCCACTAAAGCAAGTAATGTTGAAAACTGTGGCAATGCTAACCATCATTTTTAAGGGCAGAAATCAATCTGATATATAACAGCTGATAGAGATAAGGAAAGTTGTCCATCCATCTGTAGGTTAAATCACTTTTTATTCACCATAAAACATCTGCATCCTTATCTAAAGCAGCTGGCACCATCCTTGCTACATTAGTCTCATACAAGTCACACCTTCAACTTTAGAACAAAAAGAAGTTACTTTCCCTGTCATATCATTGCCTACTAAAATTCCTTTTAAAACACCCCACAAAACACGCTCCATGTGCTCCAGCTCATGACATCAAATCATTTGTGATTGATAACATTAAATACTCCCACTGATTATCCCTGCCAATCAAAAAGATTTATATGGCTCCCCATACAAGCCTTATGCCATGAACATACTGAACAGCACAGGCTTGTTGTCAAAGGAAAAGTAATGAAAATAATAGCATAATATAGCAATTATTTTATCTTGAGGGAAAAAGTACATTATAACCCATTTCAGCCATTCAGGCAGGGAAACAGAATGAGAGGGAGAGTGATAAGAAACCACTTCAGCAATCAGAGCCCACGGGGAGATGATAATTCATGTTATGGTTGTCAGAAAATTCAGGTAAAATCTCTTGGAAAAATATATACCCAAGACCTATTATTTTTTAATTCTAAAATTTATGAAAAGATGTTTTAGAGTACTCTCTTTCCTGTCAGCTTATGCCAGACTGATATCTCACATTTTTATTTATCATTGTTCAGATGACTACTCACTGCAGTGAGAGTTTATCTAGCATTTTCTCTGTGTATCTAACATTTTTGCTCTGAGTTTTCCCAGACATACAACTCTTCTGTCGTCCTGCTTGCTCCTACAGTTTCTCAAACAGTCACTTAGGAAATTATTAAAATAATTCTTTGGTCAGTGTCTGAAAGGAAACTAACTGGAGTTAGGTACATAGTGAGGAGTATAAACTGATATTCCCATGTCTTTTCAGAACCTTCTTCCTTTTCCACATGCTCCCTTATGAGGTCTTTCATATCATCCTCCTTCCATTTTAAAAATCAAGTGAATCAAAGCAGTTCTTTTTATAGCCTGTGTGCCCCTTCCACGCCTTTGTCCACTTGACACAATGCATACAACTGACAGCTGTGCTAAAATTGACAAAAAAGGCACCACTTTGTAAATACAATTTAGCAAACAAAAATTTCTTCTTGAAGTGCAAGCAAAAGAGCTATTGATTTTGTCTGTGCCTGATAAATTCCTCACAAACAACCTGTTTACTGAAAATGTAAGTCACTGCTGTGATTTATCTCCTATACATTAAAAGCTACTTAATTGGAACAGAGAGACCAAAGAACAAGGCAGCACTGTTATAAGTGACAGAGAAATTGATTTGATTTTAGTTTTATTAGAGCTTTTGTATCTTTGTGGACAAGTCAGTTCTTATGGACAAATATTAAGGACGAAGCCAGCTGACAAGGAGAATACTTTTCTGAACAAGTAAAACTGTGAGGTCAATAACCTGAAGAATGAAGAAGGATAACTGAGGCTACAGATTATGCTGTGGTGTTACGCTTTCTTGCTTTCCCACAAGAGATGAGGACATGCAAACTAACCTTTCAGAAATACTTTCCCTGATGTAAGTAACAGAAATTTTGACAATAAAAAACAAAACAAAAACCCCCTTCATCTGGTTGCAAGAAATCCCTGCAAGTTTATAACATATAAAAACAAATTATGATGTGATGCATTCCTTTGAATTCATGGTATGTATGTATAGTTGTTCTTTCACAGCATCAGAGGACTTTAGAATAATATCTATATATGGTGACATCAAATCCTCTGATACACAAACCCTTACAATCTTAACAATTTTCCACTCTTGGAAAAAGTCAAATATAAATTCTTCCTGTATATAAGTTTCTAGAAAGCATTCTGTGTATAAAATATTAGTTTTCTTACTAAGCCAATTGTGTGATCAGAAATCAGTGCTTAAGCAGTCCTTTGAAAATCTGAAAACTTATGTAACTGATAAATATGCTCTACAGAGAGAACACTTGTTAATTATTAAAGTACAGTATCTTTCTTCTAAAGTACATCAGCATCTTTTACACATAGCTAAGATTATTAGAATAAACTGAATACCAAATCTGATTTGTATGCAGACTTGTAAGAGATTTTTAAGAACATAGTAAAGCTTTACTCCTGTGTTTCCAAAAAAATATGAAAGGCACAGACTTCATCTGCATACCACTGTTTTCAGAAAAAAAAAGAAGGGGAAAAAAAGAAAGAAAAAAAAAAGGAATTAAAAAAATCAAACATTTTGAATTTTTATTCTGATAAATATATTATCAGACGTTTAAATGTGGTCAGGCCACTTACAGGGTGGGCTGCCCCTTCTAATACTACTGAGAGGGAAAAAACNTTTATTCTGATGAATATATTATCAGAAGTTTAAATGTGGTCAGGCCACTTACAGGGTGGGCTGCCCCTTCTAATCCCACTGAGAGGGAAAAAACCCACAACTTTCTTTCCTGCTTCTGACAGCCCATGACCTCTCCTGAAACCTGAAGATACAGCAAGCAAAATAGTTAATCAGTAGGATTTTAACTCAAGCACAGCAGTGACTCAATAAAAGAAATATGGCATTGCTGAGTGGCAGCATTTCGCTGCACTAAGAGACAGATGGGGAGGATATGCAATAATCTTGTCTAGGAAATGGCTATGATTCATAAATTTGGACTCCATGTGACAAATTATCTGACAGATCTCAAAACAGTGAGAAAAACTGGTGTCAGATTGAAATATTATCACATCTTAGTGTGAAGTCCAATGGCAGCTGGAATTATTGACCACATAACTACACCAAACTTGTACATGGCTACTGAACAAATTGTCAAAACTACTGTGTAGATCAAAAGCGCAAAAAGAAATGAACCTATTTAAGTTTGGAGCTGAGCTAAAACGGATGATGTTTTTCTCAATTTGAACTACTTTGCTCACAATTTCATTATAGGGGGCCAGTCATGCTCAGTGGTGAGCACCTGAAGAAGTTGTAAGGATTTTTCACATGCAGGGTAGACACAATTTCCCCTTTTTTTTTCACTTCTAAGAGTATCAAGCTATTGCAGAAGTGAAGCTTATAACAATAAGCAATGACATTTCTTTGGCAGATGATCCAGACCTGTGAAAAATGTTTCCACATGGCACCACAGAAATTACTGGTCTCAGAATCCAGCATCACCTTTACAACCTTGCTGCAACTCCTTTTTCTCAGAACAAGAACCAGGAAGGATGAGGAAATGGCTTCTTATTATTACACACAAACAGACATAGCCAAAGCATAGCATCATTTGTCAGGGAATGAGATCCACTTTGGAACAGACACCTGTCCCAGACAATGCCACGAGGAAGGACAAGTAAGCAGTGATGTGTCCTTCTCCTTCTCTAGGTGGTTTCCCACAGAGCTAGGAAGTCTCAGTCAAACCCCATCACTCTCTTGAGAGGGATATACAATACTCAGTATTGCTTCAGCTATCCAGAAATAATCTTAAAGAGTCATTTCCAGTCCTATTCTTTCCAATGATTCACCCTTCCTCTGGCCTTGTTAGCTACAGAAACTTGACAGTTCCCTTTCAGACACTTTGTAAGGAAATGAACCGACAAAATGACAGACACTGTGGGAATTCCCAAGCACTCTGAGCACCAAGGCAGCATTCTCAGACCACCCTGCTGCAAGGCGCAGGAGTTGTCTCAGGGAGATACTTCTTGTTTTCCAGACACCACAAGACGGGCACCAGCAAGTCCTCCAGTCTCCTCTTCTTGTTCACCCAACTTCCTACATGCCACACTCCTCCCAGGGCTGACTGTCAGGATCCCTTTGCCTGGCTTCAGGATCATGGCTATCCAAATCCTTCCAGACCAATGGAACATCAGCCAAAAATTTTTTTTAAGGAAATGAACCAGCTCCACAGATGCCAAATGAACACTATGATCTCTTACATCCAGTCACCAAGTCCTGCTGTCCCCAGAAAAATCTGGAAGTCATGGCTAAGCCTGTGAAGTTTAGTGAATCAAAGGGATGCTCAAGGGCAGTGGTTACATACTCTCAGGCCAGGCTCAAAGGGCAGAAGTTTATCTGAAACCTGCTGGCCCAAATACCTCTATAGACGTCCTTACAGACTCTAAATTAAAGCATCCACTTTCATTTTTCCTTTCAATGGGATAGAAACACCCTGTGCTTTACATCCTCCTTGTACCTCCCAGAGTCTAATAATAATAAGACAGGTCTCTCACAGCGCCTGCTTAGGAGAAGAGAGCTCCATAGTGTGCTTTCCATGTCCAAATATTGGCAAAAAGCAGAACACACCAGAAATATGGATAAGGAAACATATCTGTATCTATCTCTGAAGGAAGAATCTCATCAGTGATCATATTTTGACATGAAATTAGCTGCCAAAAAATGCCTAGTTGCTGCAATCTGCAGTGGCAAGCAGATCCTCAGAGACTTCACTGGAATTCTAACAGGTGGACACTGTTATCAGGAAGTCCATGAACAGCCAAACCCCAGAGGGAAAAAAAAATTCTTCAAAAAGGAGCCATTTGATATTCTGAAGTTTTTTTTAGGGGGGAAAAGTTACACCAAGTTCAAAAGAAAAAAAATAATGGCTTTATTTTATATTTTTATTTGATTGGCAGCTTAGCTGCCCCTGCAGCTCCCCTATTTCACACTCTATGAATAAAAACTGGTTAGTAATTTTAGATTGCCTACTTCTAGAATTGTTCCATACCACATTAAAGACCTCATTCATTTCCCATTAGCACATTTTAGTTAAAATTAACACATAATCATTTTCAATGATCTGGCTTTCAGTATGTTTGTAAACAAAAAATTAATCTCAGAGGAAAAGCTTTGAAATTGTTAAAAGTCATTCTGACAGAACTAATCACTAAAAGCACATTTTTACAAATGTTTTTATTTAATTCAAGAGTATTAAGAGCACTGGGATTGGCTTCCTTAAATAAGCAGTTAACACCGTTGCCCCCAAAACCTTTAGCAATGGGACAAATAAAGGGAAATTGAAGACCTCAGGATTCAATTAATTTTAAGTGGAGACAGAAACAAAACCAGAATGATCACCAATTTCAGTAGCTGGAGAGCCAGCCACAAGCAAACTTTCTCCTCATTCCCTGACAGAGAAATGACAGACATATTACTGTCATTTTTACTTGTGGGAGATTCAGTGCAATACGTAACAGAAAACTGAATTGTACTTACAGGAGAGCTTTAACCAGGGGCAAAAAGAAAAGAGAAGGAAAAATCTGAAAGCTAAGAAGAAATATAATGAGAGGCTCAGAACAAAGGGTAACAGGTTTTGGCAACTGTTGGGATGGTGACCCCTGCACGTGTGCTCTTGTGGTGCTCACACAGTCAACACGGTCTGTTCAGCTGTGTCAAAGGAGTCAGTCTCCAAACACAGGCAACTGGGAAACACTTCAGCCTAAACAATCTAAGTAATCATCTTTCAGCCTAAATAGTTTGAGCTAATTGCTTAAGTCAGTGCCAGCGTTACACTGCGGAGTAAAAGTTCTGGACTATTAAGTGTCCAATTAGAGATACTGTTTTCCAGACAATTTCTACAGATCATGTTTGCTCTGACACCATGCTTATACGTCTCTCAGTCTCTCAGGATTTGATGTGACCTCTTTGTTAGGGTGCTGATTATTAGCTGTAGATATCTCCAAAGGCTCTCCCTAATCAGGAATATATGTAGGGAGTTAAAATGGAGCCACTTTAATCAATTAAAAGTGCTGATATGAAACACTCCATACTGCTGACCATATAGTTTCTACGTTTGTGGAAAACTGCAAATAAATACTGTAAAGTTGCTGACAGACAAGCAATTTGATGGCTCTGTTTCACTGAAAAAAAAGATTAAAAAGTGTAACAGGCTAAACCATAAATAATGTCCTAATATGCCTCATCAATTTAATATTCTGGTAGTCTTACACTGCTGCTCATAAAACATGAAAAAAAGCTGCATATGATCAAAAGAGACTCATCTAGCTTTAAATATAGAGGACTACGTTCTTTTGCAAGGAGGAAATCTTACGTTAAAAGACACTGTGCTTCATAAAAAAGCAAGCAACTGGAGAGCTTTAAATCCCAGACACCTCATCTGACAGAAGTGCTGTACAGTATTGGATCCCACCCTGCTCCACCCACAGCCCTCCCCGCTCTTTGTGTTCTCCAATACAGAGTCATGACACAAGACCTTGTAAAACTCTCTTCTCTGTCACTCAGCATGATCCACATTGTTTGACTTCTATATGTATGAATATCAACAGGAATTTCTAATGTACTATTTAAGCTGCTGTACTTACTTTTCTATCTTTGAAGGGCGGGGACTAAACATTGCACAAAACTCATCACATTCAGAAAGCCCTAAACTCGTGTTAAACAACTCTGAACAAAGAACATAAAGGAGCATACAACATTCAAGATCTGAAACAAAGCATCACTTTTTGTTCAAAATTCTGCTTCCCTTTCAAATCATGGCATTGTTAATATGAGCACACCTGTAACTTTTAGTTAGTTTCACAAGTTTAGAAAACCGAATTTGTTACAATGAACCAAATACTCTGGAAAGCAAAAGGTACTTAGTTGTGGCATCCCAAAATCTTTGGTCAACTATATAGCAGCACTTGGAATCCTTGACGCTTAAGAGCCACAAGCCGAACGGAGCTGTACTAGATACTGCACTAGCAGAGCAAAGGACAGTCTTTTCCCAAAAGGATGAGACAGATACTAAAAGTAACAGCATTAGTAGTTTACAGTAAAAACAAATTAAACTCCCTAATGAAGTAGTTGTGAAAAGTCCCGAGTGTTTCCAAGACAGAAGGATGACATAATTTCTTTCCATCCATCAGACAAGAAACACAAAAGGTATTTTCTGCTGTTGCTTTAGTGCACTTGCCCTATTGCATGACCTTCTTCAACACAGCATCTATCTTCCAAAATTTTATGTGGAAGTTTTACCTCTTTATACACTATGCCTTCTGAAATCTGCACTTTTCAGGCAGCACTAAATGTATTTGCAGGGCACTCAGCCTCCATATGAATCTTTCTCAGAAATTTGCTAAAATTGAAAGGAAACTTTACTTTCAAAAACTATGATGTCATCTCCTTTTCCAGCAAGTGCCTTTCACAACCTACTTCAGCGCATCCTTTCCATAACGCACAGTACGTCGCTAGCAGATGGTTTTGAGAACTGCTACTAAAAACTTTGATTTAGAAGACATTCCTCTAATACATCACATATATAGGAAGTGGATATGCAGAGCAAGGAGATGACTGTTGGCAGCATATGTACACATAAATCTCAAAACACGGCATCAGGGTGTAACTGGAAAGTAACTCTCCACTGCCAGTGAAGTTCCCTGCTGGCGGCAACGGTGTGCTGGCCACATGTGAGGAGACCAGGAGATGTGCATTACCGAGGTATGTCCCCTTACCGTTCCCTTATTTTACCGAGCCGCCGGTGCAGGTTTCCCAGGAAGATCTGGGCACCTGGCGCTGCGCGGGCTGGAGGCAGCCGGGCGCCTCCCGGGGCGGCCACCCGTGTAGCACAGGACGCTCCGGAACCCTGCGGGGCTCCCCTCGGCACCTCGCGCCCGGTCAGCCCCGCGGGAGCCCGGTCACCCCGACGGCCCGGCGGGCC
>VYXF01012751.1:832110-894980 GCA_013397295.1 Polioptila caerulea
TCCCTTCCCTCTTCCCTTCCCTTCCCTTCCCTCTTTCCTTGCTCTTCTAACTACCTTCCAATATTCTTTCTCTCCCAGAGGCAGTGTTTTTGCCTGCACTGTGCTTCCCTCTGTCTAGATGTGACACAAAACTGGGTTGACCTGATGGAGAATCTGATGAACGTTTATTTTCACATTCACTCACTCAGACACAGTGTCACACCGATGTCTTCCATACAACTGGCTTTAACATTTTTTCCATGTTAAAACTGAGCCCTCAGATACAGATGCACATGAAATCAATTTCTTTAGGAGCATCAAGTAAGAACCATTCTCCAAGATGTTCATGGTTTTAAAGTATTTTCAATAGATTAATGTTTAAACTATACACACAGGTGTCAGTGGAAGTTGTAATATAGTCTGTATATTTAACATTTAAGCACTAAAATAATTAATTGTCTTTTTTTTCCCAACCAGCTTCATTCAAACGTGTACTTGCCACTCTATGCTGGGATACCTGAGATACTTCATTGCAAAGGGAGGACACATTTCCTTTCAATTCAGACAACATTTCAGCAAATTAACATAAACACAAATCAGAAACACATCCATAAATTGGTACATTGTTTGGAAAATTAATATTAAAATACTATCTATTTTTAAAAGTATAAACAGCAATTGGTATTTTTCTTTAGCTTTGGATTATTTGTATGTCTACATGTAGAATCATATAGATAGGTTTTTCAAACTATGTACTTTTAAAATTGCAAAAGAAGGATGAATCAAGTATCTCCATATGTTAGCCCACTTTTGCCATTACAAATAGTACTCTGGAAGGTTCCCTGGCTTCTGAAATTACTTTGCTTTGTAACACCCTGATATTGAAATGTGTATTTGGTACACCTTAGATTCTTTTCTGTAGCACGCTGAGGTTCATATGAAAATGCCAACACACACACACTCACTGCATGAGATCTCAAAGGAAGAGACCCAATGTCATGGGGTCCTTAGGTGTACACCTAAATTAAGGAAGACTAAAAACCAGGGCAGTGGGAATGATTATTATATCCTTATTGTTCAGGCAAAAACATTTTAGGCACATGAGATAGATTCATGGTGAATTGTGGCTGTAGTTTGTTTTATTATATTTCTAGAATGTCTAAACATTAGAAATATATAAATAGGTTCAACTGTATGCTCCAGAGAGATAGATAGATTCCAGGTTTAAACAGACAGAGAATAGCCATGCTTTGAAGACAGCACATGGATTTTTAAATTACCTATGAAATAAGAAATTATTTCTTGGGATTTTTTTTTAAGATTTAACTCAGGATTTCTTAAATTTACATTTATTATTTAGAAATGGATGTCAGTCATCTTTCAAGTTGCTTCATAGCTTGTATTTAAATATATAATCAAAGATAGACATAAATATATAAGGAATGATAGGAGAAGACAGATAAAGGAAGACAGGAAGGAAGCAAATTTGCAACCTTGTACATTGTTGACAACTCTCTTGCTGCTATTGTGCATGCAAAAACGAACCAACTACCATGCACATCACAAGTTATGATAAATGGGAAAAGCAGTGATAGAATGCCTAAGGAAATGTTAACATGCTTTCTGACATTGTAAGATGTAATTAAGAATTTTCAAAAATTTGGAAAGAAAATTAAAAGTCACATTTTCTTTCCCCGTCTTGATTCACTGTTTAAAGTTAATTTAAGTCAAGCAAGAGAAGAGGCTTTAGCCACAGCACAGGAAATTATGACAGTACTTTGCACTGCTAAGTACAGAGGATTTTATGAACTTTTCCAGTCTACTGCCTTTCTTCATGGAGAAGTGCAAAGGACCATTTCAGACTGATATGTGAGTAGAGGTTGTTTATATTTGCAAAGACATTTATAAATTCTAACAATGAAGGGCTAGATGACATTCATTCAAGGTGTCTAAAGGAACTCAAAGGAGCACTTGGTACTTCCTTTTTTCTTACTCTCATGCCATTTCCACAACTGACAAACTGGATGGATAGATGCAATACAACAGCTCATATGTACTTAAAAGGAAGGAATCCTTTCTTATGTATGATGAGTTTCAGAAAAACAGTACTTGGAGTTGCTGGGAGAATATTAAATGATCCTATGACCCAGTAAGATCATTATTATATCTTTTTCAAACCCTTAACATCAGCAGCAAAAGAAACTGAAACACTTCAGGCTCTAAAAGGGCAGAAATGTGTCATCTAGATCAACCTAATAATAGACATATAACAGCACACCAGGAGAGGTGGATGAAGAAAAAGATAAGAGTTAACTGGACCCTAATGGATATTTTCAGACTCAGTTTTGTTTAAGAGTCTATGATACGGTCTACAGGGTAAATATTTTAGCACTCAACTTCAGGCTTTATCTGCAATGCATAGGCAAATGTTTAATAATAATAGCAGCAAAATCTGGCCTGCCTTCTTTCACAGATCTTCAGTCAGGTTGCAACTGAGAGATGCAGTAGAGGTCAAGCCCTTCACTACAGTCTTGCCTCCTCCAGCTGATTGAGTTATCTCACTGCTCCTTCCAAGACTTCTTTGTGTGTCAAATTCCTGGATTACTTGTTGACCCAGGCAGTCTCTTTTCCATGCTATGTCTCTGCTCCCCATGGAAGCATCAGCAGTGTCAATTACTGCCCAGGTTCTCCATAGGCAGGGCAGGATATTAGGAGGAAAAAAGCAGGGCAGCACTCTTGCTGTGTAGGAACAGCAGAGTGCACACGAGGAGGCACCTTTGTAATGTCCCTGTCTTTGGCCAGCAAATTTTTCCAAAAATCATCCCACTGGCAAGGGACAGAGATTAAGTGACTTCTGTGCCAAACACAGCACACATCAGTGTATACCGTGCGGAAAAAACACGTCACCAGTGTGGCACCAGTCACAAGCTAAATATGCTAACTGGCATGCCTTCCAAGCCAGACCTGAGCAGGGGGTTATATGGTATTTCACATTTCCTTATCAAAGTATAATCCCCTGGTTTTGTGGGCTGCAAGCACCCATGATGCTCTTGAAATGAAGCCCTCTGCAGTGCCGGTCCCATTATTGAAAAGGTTAGAGAGCTGCAGAGGGAAGGCAGCTGCAAAAGAAGGATATCCACTGTTAGTAAAGAAAAACAGATTATGAAGGCATTATTTACTCTTGATAAATCAGAAATGGCATCAAAGCGAGCTAGTATTACAAACTATTAATGAAACACATAACAATGAAACAAATCAGATAATAGATCACAACCAAGTGATTCAGTGTAATGAATACTGATACCAAGTAAGTGAACTGTGGGCTCTGGGGATACAATTTCAAATCCATTCCAATGAGTGTGGTAGCAGTGTGAGCAGGAAAAAAAAAAAAAAAAGTAGAATTTGATTGTTCCATTGTTCACACTGACCACATCCACATCTTACAATAGTTGTCCTTTTGATGACATAGGTAGATAAAAATTATATTGAAAATTTGTATTTCCTACCAAGGCCAAATATGGGCATTTATTATTTTTTCATGTGTCAAAGTAACGACTGACATCTCACCACCTATGCAGATGTCAGCTAGCTGTCCTCATTCCACAGAATACTGTAAGTAAACATTGAACATATTAAAAAGACAGCCAGACAGTGCTTTATCAACACAGATTACAAATTCATTTATTTCTTATAATTATAGAAAGCCCATTGCTGCTACAGAACATGGTAGTGTCTAGAGGGTGAGGCAAGTCTAAAATTCAGAGCTTCAGAAAGATTTTAGATTTCAGAGGTACAAAAGGTGAAGTCTTTTATTAAGAGAGGGATGCCTTATACAGCTTATATAAAATATTTGTATTTTGATCACACACGTGAAACTTCAGGTGGTGTGCAAGTCCTGATTTAATTTCATTTCAGACTTATATCCTATCCTTGTATCCTAAATCCTTCCTCAGTCGATTCTGGCAATATCAAAGCCTACCAAATACAACATTAATTTGTGCATTTATAGCTAAATACAATTTTTTAGTGTGCATTTGCAGAAATAATTTGGCCTTTTTTTTGGTTTGACATATAGGCATTCACACATGTAACACTGGAAAGCTGGTTTGATAGCTAAGGAGAGGCACTGCAAAAATCATCAAGCTGAGCAGGGAGCTGCCTAAGCCTGCCTAAGCTATTGCAGTGTTACTGATAACAGCCTCTCTTAAGAGGGCCTTTGGATCTAAAGGTTCTCAGCTGAGGTTCTGGCTCAGCTACAAGTTTTAACAATCAAATGCCATTGAGAGGCTTACCAACACACAGTGAACTTCTGAATAAAAAGATCTTTATTACTCTGTTATGATCTTAAGAGAAGCTATATATAGTAAAGCTGAAGGTTAGTGCAGGTTTTTTTGAGAATTATTTTGAGAAAATATAAATTTTAATAAATGCTGAAAATGAAAAAAAATCATCAAATAATACATACTGACTTATTTGTAACAAGCTAGATTTAGTTTACCCACAAATCATTACTAAAAGAAAAATATTTGGGTATGTTATTACATATGTCTACCATTATGATTGCTCAGTTCAAGTCCACAAGCTACAGAATTAAGTGTCTGGTATCTAAATTTCTGTCATGCAAAGTTTTTGAGCATTTATAATAGGATCATGATTCTGTGTTCACATTAGACATATTTAATTTACTGTGATGTTTTTAATACATTGTTTTGACTTTTCTTCACAATAATTACAATGCCTTCAGAATTATAAAAGACAAGTAAATCGGCAGGAATTTGGAGTAGCATCACACTTGGAAATAATCAGAAACCAAGCAGCTGAGGATAAAGCTGCAGTATGGTGAGACCATCACTTTCATCTTCAGAAAGCCACCTTAAGGGAAAAACATAAAAACCTGTCACAGACACAGCACATATAAACTTAAGAAACAGACAATTTGTGAGAGCCTGGTTCTGCACCTTTGATTTTCTAGGAGAGTTTTCACATTGGTTTATAGAGAAGAAACCAACCTGAAAAAAATAGCGACTTTTAATTTTTTTTTTAGTAGTCACATATGTGTCATTTTAAAGTGTAATTAAATTTATTTATGTATTTATTAAATATAGATTAATTTGATTTGTTGGTCATATAGGTAACTAGTAAATTGCTCTAAAGAATGACACAAAATCAGGACAATTTAGAGTAGCAAAACATGTTCTGTGTAGCAAGTTATTGTCCTTGTAATTCATTCCAGGAACTCTCTCTTCCCATATCTCTTTGTTGGTTTGCAAAATACCAAGTTGTGTGATGGGCCCAATCCCAGCTCTGTAAGAGCCTATGGAGCTTTTACTGTTGATTATATGAGAAACAGGCCTGAGTCCAAAATTCGAGTACACTAATTTTAACTGGAATCATGGTTACAGTGGTATTAATTTCCAAAGAGAGTTAAAAATCTTCTGTACTTTGGAAGGTTTATGATAGAATACCTGCTGTAATATCTATGAAGGGGGTAGTGTGGGAGGCATTCCTAGACAGTAAGTACAGCTTCAAATTAGCTCACATCTGAAGCTGCACCATTCAGCAGCTGGGAGATATGGCTGAAGACAAACAGGTCCAAGCTCAAACACAGCTGGTTTTGGCAGCTAAAACTGCATGTGGACATCACAGAGCCTAGAAAAGGTGTGATGTGTGAGCTAGATAACTGGCATTTAAATGGGTTACCAAAGGATTTAGATTTCTCAGTGATTAATATCTTTTAGAGATGTTATTTGTATTGGAGGAGTCTGTTTTAAGTGAGAGAATGAGCCCATTCCCCATTCACTCTGTAGGCCATGAGACAAGGAGTTCCCTGAGGAGCTCCATGTCTCAGCTGGAAGAGGGCCATGAACTTAGAGTGAGTACTCTGGAGTAAACCTCCTAATCTCTCCTACTAAATAACTTCCAGTAGGTTGATGTACTTCAAGGTAGGCACATAACTCAGCACCCACCACAGCCCTAGCTGAATGTCCTTGTCAGCAGCATGTAGAATCAATCTGTGCCCATCACTCTCCCACATCAGTGACGTGATTCAAGTTCTTGTGCTGGTCTCTTATACACTTTTGTGCTTTTACTATAAGATTTTAAATAAAATTTAAAAAAACAAATATCTGGGAAAAAAATGTTTGCTGCTATCTATCTTCTTCAGGAATCCTCTTCTGACAGGTGTGGTCTGAGAACTCTTAGAAGCAAAAGAGGTGAAGTGGCATCAACTGAAAATCCTGTCATGGATTGTGTTGCACATCTGATATTGTGGTTTAAGAACTTTTCAACTTTAATGTTGTTGAGGTCTGTAACACCCTCACACTCCCGTGATTTAGACTGTAGAGACCAACTGAGTATCCAAGAACTTAAAAAGTTACTTTTTTGTAAAGAGGCTGGGATTTGGCTTCCATTAATTGTCAAGTTTACAGAAATATTTAGGGAAAAGATAAAATTAACTATTCTTGGCTACCATTTCTGTTTTCAGATTACCAGGTAGCATTCCTCTTTCTAGATATAGGGAACTTGTAAATTTTCACACTTCTGTGTGCTCCAGATGCACTAAAAAACTACTTTGCACTTGGGAGGACATGAACGTGTTTGCATGAGTTATTTATTCTGAAACTCTTCAAGCTGTGAACTATATATTATAGTGAACAGTCACTCCAAATATACTATTTTTGTATTGTTTCAGTTTGATGCAGACTGATATGCACCTTCTTTTGTACATCAGAAGCCCTTTACCCAAGCAACTCAGTGCCTAAATACATTTCTAAATTTAGATCATTATACTTCTACATTACATTATAAAAAGCTTTTTTTAATCTTTATCCTATTTGCTGAATGTATCTTGTGCCCATACTAAACAAACATTGAAACAGAAGGATTCTGATGTTTTAATGTTGCCTTTGCTCAGTAAAGTACATGACTTCTTCCTCGAAGAATATGCTGCCATATTCCACTGTCCTTTCTGACTCCTTTCCTTGCCTGTTTGCTTATCCCTGATATGTTTGCCAGATCTATTTTTGTGCTAATGCTTGCAGGGTGGTTCACCAGACGCTTTCTACCTCTTGAAAATATATATGAATACTTTCTCTTGGCAGAGGTATTAAATTATGTCTCTCCCTCCTATAATCATCCAGTTGTAATTGTTTGGAAAAATCTAGTGTCTTCCTCTAACAATTCTTCTGACAAATTAATTTCAAGTTGGCCAAAGAGTTCAAAAGTGATTGGGGATGGACTGATAGGAACACAACATTGTAAAAAACAAACAAACAAACAAACAAAAAACCAACAACAAAAAACCAAAACAAAACATTGCTGTCTTAGAAAACCAGACAAAGACTTGTGAAAAAGAAAACAGCACGTAGAGAGTGATGATTGACTGATCTACTGAGCAGCTACAGTTGAAGCAACACATTGAATTCCTAGCTGCATCCACGATTTCCACTTTTTCTAGAAACCAGCCAGTTGTTGTAGAAGGAAAAAAAAAAAAGAGCAAATTTAATATAACCAAAACACAAATACAACATAAGAAAGGTTTCTAATTTCATTTCCCAAGCCCCATGTGGTTCAGTACTTTCAAGTATATTCAACATCAATAATAAAACTGAAACACAGATGATTCAAATTACTACCAACTTCTCTCAGTTTTGCAGGGAAGGTCTTTGATGTTTTTGACAGAAAATGTAATGGAAGATTTTTGTTACAACTTAACTTATTTTTCTAGATTGGATAGAACAGGCAGTAAGACAAGTGAAACAGACTGCATGGTAATATTGAATACATTCTTGAAAACTAATTTTGCCCTTTGAGGTACTTGGAAATGCACTCAAAATGCAGCCCCAATGGGCACTCTACTACTCTTTTCTAACTAATATATAGATATGGATGTGAACCAAGTGGTTGAACTGAATGTTTCTCATACCCTGATTTTTCCAGCAGTCATGGTTCAGAATAGGCCAGTCATTTAGGCCAGCACTTGTATTTGTTTCAGCTTTAAGAAGACATTAAATATTCTACTCTAATCTCCTATTTTGCTGTGTGAAGAAATGCCTTAAATCTTGTGATATAGAATTTTATTTCATAGAATATTAAAATATTAATATTTTAAAACCAAAACTTTATTTTATATATACAATGTCTGTGCTGATATATTTAGTTGTGTTTGCCAATGCAAATACTTAATGACAACATTTTAAAACTAATTAGGATCATGCTGCTAGTGGTTGACTTCTGGTACTCTTTATGTGTCCTAGAGATAAAGAACTATCTCCTATCTAATTACTTTGGTTTTCAAATATTTGGACAAAGTACTAATTAGGCTAAAGCCAATAAAATTATTTTTATTTTTAACTGCTATATTTTAATTGTACATGCTAAAATGTAATATAAAAATATTTACAAATTGTATAGTTTTGGACAAAATGTAAAGGTACAGCAACATTTCTTTTTTTTCAATGACATTTTCAAAAAAATAGCAGGGTTAAGTAGGCCATGAAGGTGTCTAGGTATTCCACCTTCAATTCACAAGATTCATTTATAGATATTGTGAAGTACTATTGAAACTCTTTTAATGAAATCTTGTGAATGGTTTAATATATCATAGGCTCTACTTGGAATAGATGACCTTTCATGAAATCTCTAAATCAGAGTCAAGATTATCAGCAATAAAATTTTGCAGTATCTCAAATTTACACGACACTTTACAAAAGAAAAGAAAGGCAAGTTTGCTCTCTTGAAAAGATTAAAATCTAATGCTTCATCCTTTATTGACAAAACTCCAACAGACATCACTGAAATCTCCAGGTATGGAGAAATCTAGAGGTAGCTGGGATAGCTAGCAAACAGATGAAACATCTCAAAGAGGTGTAACATTTGAGGAAGCTAGTGGGGATAATAGCTGATGTGAAAAAAGACACTTGGAGGTAATTTCAGAGAAAAGTTTCGAGGAAGGTTGTCAAGTCTAAGATGAATTGACACACACCAGCTGTGCTAGGAAGGCACTATTATCAGCTATGTGATGTTGAGCAGGACACAGAAAGGAAAAATAATAATTTTGTTCATAGATCAGGACCCAGGAAATAAAAGTTCAATCTATTATTTCCCCTGCACACTTCTGTGCAACTCTCCGTACTAAAAGTCTGCCATTGTGGAGTTCCCAGATCAGATCTAAGCTGAACTGTGTGCGTGTATAGCAGTTATTACAAATAAGATGAAAGTCAGCAGGACAATCTTGTTTATTATAGATATTTCAACAGGTTTGGTGTTTTTTTCTGTTTTCAACACCATGAAATATACAACATGACTGGGTAGTTAGGAAAATAAAAAAGCTATTCAGCTTTTTCCAAATAAGAATTGTTTCTTTGCAGAATTTTTATTGGTTCATCCTAGAAATGATAAACCCTTTGGCCTCATGAACTTAGATTAATCTGATTTTATTAAGCCTAAACCTATTTCTTTGAGATGGGTAATGCAAACTTCACCTGACTAGAGTATCTTAATGCAATCAGATCTTTTTGACTCGAGTTAGACATTCCCTGCAAATTCAGTTTATGTATTTGTATATCTCAATATGTCTGTTTAAATCTTGATATCTGTATATCCCTATGGCTTTTTAGCACTATTAAATGTAAGCTCAAAAGATTATATGCCCTAGTCTCCCATTTTATTTTTATGTAAAATTCAGAGTTTAAAGGTTATTGTACACGGAAACATTTTCCATCATCATGTGTGGTCATGTTCTATAGCCACATCCTTTCTTAACATCAGGGCATCAGGGCAGGACCTGGTGCACACTGATGTCCTCAGACTTTCACAAGAGGAGATCTGTGGGTGTGAGAGGGAGCTACAGCATGCTTTGACCAAAGTCCCCAAACTTGCTCAAATCTGCAGTTTGAAAGTTCAATCCTATCTTATTTAAGACATCTAATAGGTTTTTGGCTGAGCAAAGTTTGAAGGATAAAACTATCTGAGGTTCATTTTAACTAGATCACTGTTAGAAAAAAAAAAAAAAAAATCATGGTGTAGTCAAGGGAAGTGTGAGAGAGGGGGTGAAAAAAAGGGCAGTAAATGTGGCCCCATTTGTACACAGATTTGTATTAGCTAGCTGTAGAAGTAGTGTGACTTCCAACACCTTTCCAAATTTCAGGCAAATCCTTAAGCCGAAGATGTTTGCAAGGCTGTTGGACACAGAATACTTAGCAAATCCTTTCCCATTGTGGCCAATTTCAATTGAACACAGGCTGCCTAATTTTTTTGTCTTAATCTTGAACGTATCAAACTTTAATAATAAAATACAGTTGTTAAAAATGTTATACCAATGTTTGGAAACTTGCACATTTTTCTAGATCAGTTCTGAGACCCATTCAAGTGTAATAGTAGAAATTCAGAATAAGCGAGCCACTAATGTGGTTTATTTTCCTTAAATAAAGGTGTGTGACATAGATCGTCTCCTATTAGGACTCAGTTTCAGCTCATAAGATTCACTTTTCAACTTATAGTATGATAATTCCTATCTCTGTCTTGATTTTCATCTCCTGTGAAAACATTTTTGGTCTCGTGAATCCTCAGCTGGTATAGTTTCCTAAAATTTTTTAGTATATGATACGTAAATAAAAATTCAAGAACATAAAAGTTAAAAGCTTTTACTGTATTAACCATTATTCCTCTCAAATATGTTATACTCTAATTTAAAATATTATGTTGTTTCATATTGCAGATTTTTTTAAATAAGTTTTTTCCATAAGGCTTTCGACATCAGTGGCTACCCATCAACTTAGCTGGATTGCTAATGAGATTTCTATGTATCTAGTCTTCTTTTTTGAGGGGTAATGACACCTCCTGGGTAGTACCAGGCAAAAGGAAGTACTACTCAAGACACTTTTTTACTTCCTCCTTGTACCTGTAGGTAACTAGATTTATTATTCTTCCTCAGTATAGAAGACAATTCATGGGTAAATGTCTTTATCTCACAGATAACCCGGCTGAAGAAATTCAGACTAATTACAGGTAAAAAAGATGATTAATATTGCTGGAGATAATGAGGTAGATCTCTTAAGGGATATATTTTCACTGGAGTTCTAATTATTTAGTCATTAGATTTCAATAACTCCACAAGAAAAAGTTACAAAGAATATATATATTTCTTTTTTATTTAAGGGTAACCATCATTGTACTCCATTGCACAGGTGGCGACCAAATGGAACGATTTCTTTGCCAGAATAATATGTTTATTAAATTAGGAGAACATCCTGCCAAGGTACTAGGACACCATGCAGAGAATCTGCATTCTTATCCAAATACCTGTACCTGAACTAAGAGTCTCTGAACAGCAGCCTAAAGCATGATGGATTTCAGAATCAGGCTGATGTGTATGGTTCAATTTCTTCTCGTTTTGGGCTTATACATTCAGGGATGCTCACAGCACCAGTTTCCATGGCAAAGTAAAATGGTGGGGTGTGAGAGACTGGTGTGTTCTCCTGCACGATATCCAAGGTGTGTGCAAGAGCACAGGGTAGTGCACACACTCTCACAGGCACAGGCAACGCTGGCTGTGCATTTCAGAACGGGGAAATATGTAGCTGGACATGTAAGTGGATGTAATATGAAGATGTGTTTGGGACTAAGAGACAGAAGAGCTGCAGAGAGAGCTGGATACAATAGAAGTGAAATGTTCCTGAAATGTTCCTTGGTGAATCCAGTGAGAACAGGAAACACAGGGCAAACTGAGACTACATCTCATGTAGAGATGTGGAAAACAGAATAAATGCCTCAAGTTTTCTAAAGAACTTGCATAGATTTAATATTTGCTTTTCCAGTACAGAAATGGACACCACATACGAAATCTGTGTATTCACCTTTCCTCTTTCAAAGGGGTTTTGATGCTCCAGTGATTGTGAGAGTTGAAATACCTCAGATTTGTCCTATTCCAAATAAAATAATATGCACACTGGCATCAGTCCCCGCTCTCCTCTTGTCACCTGTGTACACTTTAATCTATTATACTCTGTCAATTTTTTTACTTGACCTCTTTGTTTATTCAACTTGTTGTCTATGTCACTCTTTTCTTCCTCTCCTCTAATAACAAAAGATGCTGGGATTTCCCTCTGTATTTTGGGCTTATTTGCATTCACAGAAAATTCTCTGAAAAACAGAACCACATATGTTTTTTTGGTAAGTAAATAATATGTTAAATGAAAAAAAACCCAAACAAACATGAATTTATGTGGAACAACAAAAGATGGGCATATTTTAAAAATATCTATTGACAGAATCACTCTATAACATTTACTTTAGTTCAGAGTCTTCTCAGTATTTTCAACTATAATGCTATAAAAAAACATTACTAGCTTTACACAATATACTTACTCATTCACTTAAAATAGGATGCTCCTTCGCAGCTTCTTGCACATGTAATTTTTTAATGTCCAGTTTGCAGTCTGCAAAGAAGGAAAGTGAATATAATGAAAATGTTCCATTGCATGAGAAGAAATTAGGTAGAGTGTTGTTGATATAATTGCAGCATTCTTACTATATGAAAACTTCATTTTTTCATTATTCTATGAATGCAAACAACTGAGTTGAAAGTGCCAGAATGACTATAAGACTCTTTCTTTTGGTCCCATTTGTGTAACCTCAACTTAGAAATTTAGGAGCAAGCATTTCCTCTGTCTTAGTGAAGCAAATGAGTGTCGTCCTCACTGTCCTTGGACAAGCATGCAGAAAAGATTCAGCATGACACATTTGAGAAGAAAGAGCAGAGCAGAAGGAAGAGCAGAAATGCATATCTTTTGCTTCCTCCTCAGTGACTGGTTGACAAGAGGACTGGAGCTGTACTCCACATGCAGCACAAAGAGGATCTCATTGGGTGGCAGGCAGGAAGAGAGTTCAGCAGCTCACTGTATCCCTCTTCTGCTTGGGAAAGATTGCTCTCTGACTTACCCTCCTTTTTGAGTTTTCTAGGGGGGCTTCAGCTGCATGACCCAAGTATCTTGCCACTAGTTAATCATGAAGGCTATTAATTTTCCCTTCTCTTCTATTATTTGTAGCTTCAGCCCTGTTCAACAAACTGCATTCCAATCTCTTCTACTACTATCCAACTCCTTTTAATTATGTCAATAGGATATAATCAGGTTTCTGTAGAGGAATCCAGGACAATGTGAAACACTCATGACCCACCAAGATTAGTGCATAGAGACAGTCAGAAGTTTCAGGAAGGGACCATGAACCATCTGATCTTAAAAACTTGCCCTGATAAGGAATGAAAGCGTAAACACACTAGAGAGCATTGCCTGGACTGATCAGACCTGCAAGGTACATCTGACTTTAAAGAGATTTTATGGGGTTTGGGATTTTTGGTTCAAAGTCTTGGTCCAAGTTAGTCTGAGTTCAAACAAGTCTATTTACAATATGGACACCCTCACTCATCTGAAGTGTTTTATCATCTAAGGAACTCCTTTGGAAAGAAAATCTGTTATACATCATCCCCATCCTCTCTCTTCATTACACACACAGAGGCAACAAGCCCAATGTCGCCCCTTTGTGATTTGTGTTTTCAAACCCGAATGGAAAAGCCTTGCCTGTCGCTCTCCGTGGTGCCCTTTGGCTACATGCAATTGCCAGGCTCAGTGACTGTCAGTCAGACATGGCTGTAGTTACCTTTCACAACTGGAGCTGAGGCAGGCAGAGGCAGTGAGCCACACGCCTTGCTCCCCAGAGCAGCATGGCAGGGCTGTTCCTCTCTGCCCCTTCCCCTCTAGAGTGACTGCAGCTCCACGATGTATCCCCCAGAGTGACCAAGGCAGCCTGTGCTGGGGCATGGGGTGTGCTGACCAGCCAAGGAGTTGGTACACACTCACTGCATGGATGTCCCCTTACACGCTTGGCTGGAATTGGGTGCTGTGCCTAAAGGTTTCTATGAGGAGCCTCTGGACAAGCAAACAACAACAAAAAAAAGACAGATTAAAGTGCAAACACTGAACCCTTGTCTCCCTAGAAATCTGTCTGAAAATGGTCAAGTGTAGTGCAAAGTAATGACTTGCAATTATAGAGTGTCCTGGTTTAGGGCAAATTTGGGAAGAAACCTCCGGATGGAGTCCCTCCAGAGAGCAAATCCAAATGGCCCTCCCCCCAGCTGGTTCAGGACAGAAGAATTTCCTTGNAGGTTCAAACAGTTCCAAGAAAAAGAAAAAAAATAAAACAACCCACAGTCCGGGGGTTCTTCTCTGCCTCAGCCAGCCAAAAACTAACAAGAAGCAAAGGAGAGCTCTCTCACCATCCACACTGCAGACAACACAGGCCGTGAGTGAGGGAAGCTGAAAACTCTGATCTGTATGTTTTGAAAGCAACTGTCTCAGACATTCCACGGCTTCTCCTTTACTCTCAGATCCAGTTTTAAAGGTGCAAAACTTATTTCTGAGCTAAACAGACGAATGGGGATACAATTCAGCATCAACCCAGGACACGTCATTAATGGATTTCAAAAAACTTAATAATTAATTCTTTGAATTAGTAGCATGATAGCCATCCTACAGATAAAGCAGAGAGATGCTGAGGTCAAGACAATTTTAAGTACGTTCAGTGGCAGTTGCTAACTGCCCAACAGAGGTAAAATTTCCCTCTGAATGTCACAGGGAGAAAACAGAATGGGTGGGGGGGAAACAGTGAAAAAAATTGAATCACAAAAGGAAAATTAAACAATACCAATTCTTACTTGAGTAATAATTGTTCTCCTAGATAACTTATTAGGTAGAGCATGTATTAAGTGCAGAATATAATTATATTCATCCTGATTTTCTGTTCTTTTTTATTGAATGCAAAGCAATAATTTACTTTTTTGATGCAATAATGTTACAACCTATAAATCCCAGGATTTTAATTTGCCGAAGTGTAGGATTTTGCTTTATAAAACACTACCATTTAGAAAAAACAGCTGAAGGAATTAATTAGAATATAACTCTGGCAGTGACTTTGTTGCCTTTAACAGGAGGCTAGCTGTGTGATTTACATGATTGACTTTAGAAAATAAAATGTATTTTACCTGTTTTACTGCTGATCAAAAGAACAATTTTTTCCAGTTCTCCCAAGTCAACAGCATCCGGAATAACTAGAAATTACTAAAATAAAATGATTCAGTTTTGTAATATAAACTGTCTTATTTAACTGTATGAGAAAAATGGAAAATAATATGTAGGAAGAACAAAAATGGATTAAAGGGTAAATTTTAAAATACTTTTAGACAGAGTACCTCGTTTTTCTCTCCCTACTGTACATTCTGCAATGATTGGTGATCTGCCCCCTGCATCACCATGAGTACCATATATACATGTAGTCATATGCACTAAATTTCTTTCATTCAAAATATATCTTGAAAATACTGTTAGATAATACGTAAGGGTCAGAGGGCTAAAATGCCTAAATAGTGGTCCTTGTTAGGGTATTATGATCAGATCACAAGTGTAGCAACCAGGCTTTTTATGTCTCTAGTGTACTGAATAAATTGAAAAGAGTAAAGATTAAAGGAATCTCTGAAAAGAAATTACATACAACAAGGATAACATACACAAATGTTACAACTCCATTAATTTTATAAAATTCTAATTATTTCAGAATATCAATATGAATTACAGCTCTCTGTTAAATTTATGTGAATAATCAGTTTGAAATTAGCATAATAGAGTTTTTTTCACCTTTTCAGTATTTAATTATTTTGCCTTAAAACCACAGTATTGCAAAATTGACCTTCTGAATAGCCCTGTGTGGGAGAGGAGAGAGGCAGCACTATGACATTCCTGAGATGTAAGCATCTCAAAGGAAGGTACAGTGAAGGGAAAGTACTTATGTATATACTCAGCTGGAGGCCTCTGCCCATTAATACACCCAAAGGTAAAAGTGTGCACTGCCAGATCTCGAGGGTCTTTACTCTATCAACTGCATTTTGATGGCTTCAGTTAGCCATTAGCAAATACTTCATCATAATCCCAAGCAGAAAACTTTTTTAAAGAGGAAAATATAACTGAGAAAAAACACTAAGGCACTCTATGAATGACAGAGCTGTATCTGAAATTTAACATCACATGAGTTTGGGTTATGGTGAGTGTGATTAGCTGCTTTTCATTCCAATTAATACAATACTGGTTTTGCTTTTAGCTGAAAGAAGGGAGAAAATAAATTATGTTTAGAAAGCTGTCAAAAAACATATCTGGTTTGCACAATAAATTTTAGAGTAAATTTGTCTGTAAAGATCACTTTGAACTCCACATGTACCACCTGCTGTGGAGCTTCTTAAAGCTCTCTCGGACATAGAGGGCAAAGATTTGGGAGAATCGCTGTCCTAGTTTTTTTTTTTTCTTCTGGTTACAAATCCCTCCTTGAAGATATCTAAAGCATGAATGGAAAGAAATGAAAACCACAAAAATTAGCTATTTCATTTGCTTGTTCTTTTACTTAAACTTATAGATAATACCTATTCCTTATTTGTGATTTTTTATCTCTTGCTTTCAGGTTATTTACAAAGAATAAAAATATTATCAAAATGAAGGGAAAAAAAAAAAAAAAGCAAAGAAAGGGGAAATTCTTTTTTTCAAACAGAGGTCAGTGATAGAGACAGAGCCAAGACCATATGGACTCTGGTCTCACTGCCCCTGATAAAATGCAACCCATGCTGCATCTTTCTCTCCTCATTTCTGCATGCTTGTACCTGTATCCTGAATACTTCTGCATGTAACAATGATCAGTCCTTTGCAAGGGGTGCACTCGTGTTTTATGCTAATTGAAGGTCGTCTGTTTCTATCTTGTGTGTAGGAGGTGAAAGCCATTGAGCCCTGTTCTGTACCATACTGTGTAAGTGGTCAAGTGATAACAACAACTCTAAACAATATAAAATCTAAAGCCTAGATACAAATTTCAGATTTTCAATTGCAATCAAAATATGGAATAAAACCCTCAACCTCAATCTCTGTTGCTTCTACTGAGATTATTCACATACTTTTGGATGCATTCAGAAACCTCACTGAAACTGGGCCATAAGCTCCAATCCAAAGTGTGTTAGGGTAGTTCATTTTATATCTACATCAGCTCACTTTAGATGAGCTGACTTATTTTTTTACCCAAATAATAATTTGTTTTCTGCATAAAACCCAGGCACAAATTATTTGAATATTAAGTATCATTATTTGCTCTGTTAATTAAGTGAGTATTTGTTCCATCATATGGCAGCATTCAATAAGCATCACATTAGGGAATAAGGTAGATTTTAGGTGAAAGGATTTCCTTTATTTTACTTAACCAAGGTGACAAACGTAAGAATTGTTGAGCTAATTTTAGGAGGCATAAATATTTGGAGTGTATAAAGGTAATAAAGCTGAAGTTTATATGTAAATTTGAGCTGTTATTTACTGAGAATATTTGTTTGGAATGTGCAAACAAACAAAATCACTTAATAGTAAATGAGCAATAAAAAATTATGTTGTTAATGTCAGTAATATGAGCAGCTGAGGACTAAACAAAAGAGAATAGAAATATTACAATATTGCAAGGAAAGGATATTTCTTATAAACAGTTCTTTGTAGCATATAATAATGCTTCTGAGCAACCAAATGAATATTGCATTTCCCACTTTATGGTACAGAAATTACGCTGAGTAGGTAATATTTTCCTTCATACATTTTAAATTCTTATCCAGTCTCTATGAATCATTAAATAAAGACAATAAAAATTTCTGTTTTGATAAGATTTCTACTATAATACTAGGACATGTTAACCTCCTGAACCACTCTACTGCTTTGAAGTAGATTTATACCTACCAGAAAATGCTTCTTTTAATGGTCACTGTATAGGGAATTCAATCCATCTGTCTCCATTAGGAGAAAGAGGAAGTGTTTTATATATGGTGAGACTAAAGGTATCCAGGGTTGATGTGTTCCGTGTTTTAAAGTGGCGAAGAGACAACTGGGATATGTTTTCCAAACTCTGGAGACCAAGCCTCACTTTATAAAGCACCCCCAAATCAGATGGTAAACATATCTAGGAATCAACACAACAGTGAGTGAGCATCCAAACAGAGGCATACAGATAAATGCATAGGTAGCTTACAGGAAGAGAGGAAGCTGGCTCTAAAGGAGTCAGCACAGTGCTGCACCCATTTACATCAGTCTTGGTGCTAAAAGTCTCATTCACTTCAAAAACAGCAGAACCAGGTTGACTGTAGGCACTTAAGGACATTTGAGCTTTATCCTCTGGGGGCATTCATTGTAGTTGTTCAATCACATTCAAATTACATACAGCAATGTTTTCTAATGTGAATAAGTAATGTTAATGTCATTTAAAATTATATGCATTATTAACCATGACTATTTGTTGGGGAAAAAAATAATATGCTTGATCATCATGAACTTGAGAAAGCCAGAAATTAAAAATTAAATTTGGCATGCAACTGAAAACTTCAGTCGCGATTTTCTTGAATATTTAAACAATAATACCTTCAATATTCACCTCACTACATGATGATTTCTCTTTAAAAGGAAACTCAAAAAAAAATCTTAAATATAGGCAAATTATATATTATTTGACATCATATGTTATTTGGTTCTCAGTCTGATGTTCCACTTTGTTTTCCATGGAAACTGGATTTGACTTGCCGTTACTTCCATAAAAAACCATAATCATCTTGGATATATTTTCTGACAACTTTTTGAATTCTGATTTTGTTTCTTCTAGATGCTTTGTGAAATAAATCCTGCATCTGCCTTCTGAACAAATAAAATAAGGAAAATAAAAAGGAACAAATATTAAGAATTTTTCTGTTTACATAGATTAACAAAACTATCTTATAAAAAAATTTCTAAGACTTGCCTTATTCTACATGGGGAACATTATTTTAGAAGCATGTCACCTGGGTATTGAGCAGCTCCCTAAGTTTATTGTCATTTTTCACAATTGCAAAGGAAAAACTCTTGTCATTATTACTAAGTATAATGACATATTGTGATATGATGATATTCTCACATTATTATTTCAGAACTGATTGATAAAACAGTCAATGCAATGATAGAAGATATACCTGAATTCGTTTGCTCTCTTCCTAGAGGCCAGGCAGAAGTACTCCTCCTCTCCTGAACTTCTAAGTAAGATCAAATAAATGTTTTATAGAACAGTGTCTATATGATAATAGAGGCCTGTATTCATGTCTAGTGAGGCAATTGACTATTATATAATTTAGATTAAAGATTTAAGTAGGAAATTTACTGTGTGATTTTCTATTTAAGCATCATCTAAATATCAACCTATTAAATAAACTATCTCTAGGGTTGGCTCTTTACTAGAAAAATGATAATAAAACAAAAACTAAAATATTTTTCATTTTAAAGCATTTCTATTTCATTTGTACAATTTATGCCCTGGATGAATAGCACTAATTGGATGTCTTTAATGCCCATTCTAGAGGCTGATGTTCCTCCCACAGGCGTCCCCATTGATTTCATCAGGACTTGGTATAGATCAAAGCTGCTTGTAAACATTAGGTAGTGACCTGAACTGAAAATAAGCACTTCTTTTGAGTACATAACTGAGACTGGATTTGCCAATTATTGTATAAAGAAACTCACAGGAACATTTGTTCAAATCAATGAAGTCTAGTAGAAAGAGAACTAAATATTCCCTTTTTTTTTTTTTTCAGAGAAGTCACAACATACAAAACTACACCAAAGCTGAAATTATTTGCTTTTGCTCACTAAATTTCCTCCTTTGTTTTTTCTCATTTCAAAGGATCAAAAGTTAGAGATCATACAGCAGAGGAAATTGATTGAACTAGAATCTTCTTCAGTCTCAAGAGGCTGTTGCTGGACAAGTACCAGCAAATGCCCAGGGAGATAGGAAGAAAAAACTACAACATGTTTTGTAATCCAAGGACTCATCTATACAGTCAATTAACTTCTCTGAGAGGCAGGAGAATAAATACATCTGTCTTAGAGGTACATTCTGGGTTTAGTGCCTACTGATCTGGTTGAAGTGTGTTGTGGTTCCTCCCAGCTTGCACAACAGATTGTATTGAAATCCATACTTGGATTGAAACCATGACACAGGGAGGGAGGGAGGGAGGGAAGGAGGGAGGGAGGATGTTCACTCCCTTCCTGTCTTGACAAGCAGCCACAGGCAGTGGGGTCAAAACTACTCCTCTGTGGCCTGATTATTCACATGGTGTCAGTCAAAAGTATCTCCATGGCAAAAGCTGTCCAAACAGAGTAGCATAAACAATGGAAATGATTCATCTTGAATTCAAAGGAGACATTTTCTCCACTGTTTAAACAGAGTTTTCCCCACTTTTTACCTTGTTTTCACTCTGCCTAGCAAGTAAATGGTATTAGAAGCTTAAAAAATAGTTGGCAAGCATAGAAGTAAGACTTAGAGAGGTAGGAAATTGTAATAAGGAATAGGACAAATTTACTGGCATTTACACCACTGAAAATCTGGATTAACAAAACAGAAATTATCCTCTGGCAAATAGTGGTTATTGAGTGGTACTAAAACACAAAGTGTCCAGACACACTAATTCCCTGTATAATGACAATGTTCTACTGGAATATTTTAAATCACAACTTGTTTGTAGAAGCAAATCATATGGCTGTATTCTCCAATTTGGAATGAATTTCTTAGTGGATGATAGTTTGAAGATAGCATTGACCTGTGGCATCCAGAGTTACTGAGGCAGATCTTTTTCCATCACATCTGTCTTTGAGCCATGTTTGAGCCAAAAAACAATGTTCCTGTCCCTGAAGATGCTGACTCTTTCACAATAATCTTCTCCAGAAGCCAGTCAGAGCCTTTCCCTTTTTCAACAACCATCCTTTGCAGAATACCAATATCTACTGCCTCCACTTGAAAAATATCCACCTGAAAAAACTCAGAATCAAAAGTCATATGGAAACAGAACTGTGCAACTAAATTATCAGTGTATTTTGAAATATGAAAGTGAGAAAAAAAAATCAGGATTTTTTTATCCATTCAATAAATACCAACAGAACCAGAGATGACAAGTTTGAAGAAGCTAAATGCCTGCATTAAGAAGAATTTATTCCCTTTGTGGTTCTGCAATTTACAGCTAAACCACCTCTTTGCCCACACAGGTATATCAGTTGCTTATGCTCACTTCATGAGAAATTTTCCTTCCCAAAATTGATGTTTAATGATCTACAGGGAATTTATTTTAAACATATCTTACTCTCAACAAAATAGATCCCAAGAGCTATTTCAGAAATGAAATACAGAGAAAGAGAAGGGTAGAAATGAGCTTGACAGAAGGAATCTCTTTGGAAAGAATGACAAATTTGGTTTCAGATTTGGATTAACTTTTAGGATTACTTTCAATATAAATACTTACATTTAAGGGAAAATATTAAATAAAACTATGTTGAAATAAGTTCTGCTGTTCTCTATCAGTTAAAAAAGCCACAATATTTTTACAATGTTTAGAACATTGAAATAAGATTCCTGAACAAAATTGTGATATATCAGACATTCTACACTTTCACTATATGCGATTCTGGATTTTTCTGAGTGTTACATTTTTTCCTGTTTCCTCAGCGGAAAAATAGACATTAAATTCTTGGCACAGGGACTTCCCACATATTTTGCTTTACAGATTTATGAACTATAGTTTCATTTCTACTGGAGTTGTTGACTGTTGAAATCTAGTGTTATTTGTGATGAAATTTCCAGCATGATTTCAAGATGCAAAGATGGTTTTGAAGGGACTAGGCAACAATAATGGTGAAAACACTTGAGTCCTGAGACGTCTTGAAGTCTTCCCAATGTAATTCACACTGAAGTTGCTCAGCCAGAGCAAGAGGGCAGCAACCCTTAAAGGTTTATGCAGAGATGAAACAGAGAATAGCAGTTCTCTTGCTCCATAAGTCACAGTTTCTTTCCTGGACTGGTTTTCCAGCTGAAGAACTGATGAAAGATTTGTGTCACAAAGATGAGCCTAACCAGCTTGCACCTTAATGAGACACAGCATAAGCTCAAAGATTGAGCTTAAAATTGCAGATTATATTTTGCTAGCCACTCTAAAAAGAATCCCCAGAAACAGAAAAAATTTAAATTTGTTCTTCAAATTTGTTTCTTGTTTTTCATTAATATCTGTACAAGACAATTTGAAAGTGTGTGTGTTTGTGAACCACAACTTTAACATGTCCTAAAAATAATAATCAACTTGTTGCTGATTACTCTACAAGTTCTAGACAGAAAGGTCATGTTAGTCAAAAACTGCTACAATGTACCATCTAATCATCACATCTGCATTATCACTCTTCAGTTACCATGTGAAATGGGAAAATAGGACAATGATATTAAGGAAAAAATCTAGCACTTGAATAGCTATACTTCCTCATAAGGCTGAAATTCTAGATGGAGTGAAGAATGGCAGGAAAAGAGGCTCCTCTTTATGTTTTCCTTAACAAAATAAAAAAATTAAGGTTAAGTGTCAACACAACCATTTTATTATATTACCTATTGGACTAATGTGATGATTGAATACCATTAATTTGAACTCTTAATTTACCTTAATTGCCATATAAATTTGATCACTCCTTCATTCCAGCTTTAATTGGATTAGCAACGTTATACCATCATGCCTGAATAAAATTAATTTGTTGCACTTATTAAAATGTATTAAAAATACACACATTTAGGAGATGACTGAAAAACACAGACTGAAGTAAGAAACATACAAACCCCTGTGTCTGTCAGTAATAAAATATTTTAAGTTCAAAAAAAGTGAAAATTTATCCTAAAATTGCTGCTAGTTCTTGCGAATGATTATACTTATATTAATGTATGATTTTGGAGGTTTAACTCCAGGCAGTGTCCAAGCCCCACAGAGCTGCTCACTCACCCTCTCACCAGCAAGATCAAGGAGAGAATGAGAATGGTAAACTAGAAAATTCATGGGTTGAGATAAAGTTTAACAGAGAAAGCAACAGCCATGCACACAAGAATACAAAGCAAAGCAAGGAATGAATTCAGTGCTTCCCATGGGCACGCAGGTGTTCAGCCATCCCCAAGGGAGCAGCAGAACTACTACCCCAGCACTTGTAGTGGTTACTTAGGAAAACAAAGGCCATCACTCCAAATCTCCCTCCTTCCTCCTTCTTCCCCCAGCTTTATACACTGAACATGATGCCCCATGGTCTGGAATATCCCTCTGGTCAGCTGGGGTCACCTGTCCTGGCTGTGTCTCCTCCCACCCTCCCATGCACCCCCAGCCTCCTCACCAGTGTGGCAGCACAAAAAGCAGGAAAGATCTTGGCTCTGTGTAAGCCTTACTTAGCAACAACAAAAACATCTCTATATTATCAACCTGTGTTCAGCACAAATCCAGAACAGCCCCACACCAGCCACTGTGAAGAAAATTAATTCTATCCCAGCTGAAACAAGCACAATTATTTTATTGGAAACACATGAGAAAGGTCTTGTCAGATATTTACTAGAATAATTTCTTTTTAAGAGAAAAGAGTTTTCTAGAGAATGACTAATTTAGTGGCGTGATCACCAGCATCTCCAAAAAAAACTGTTGTCAGTGATCCACTCTTGGAAAGGAGAGTTGGGAATATAGGAAAACTACAGACAATATTCTGCTGGTTTCTACACCTGTGCTGTCTCCAGAAGGATGGTTGGGTCTGACTTGCACCAAGTTTGATGGTCAATGAATTTTTAGTACTTATTAACTTAGTGACTTAATAAATCAGGGGCAGCATGTGCCATGGGTTATCAATGACCTGAAGGATCCAGCCACAGATAAAAAAAACGAGTATATTCCTTTTTCCTATGAAAATGAACACATTTTGATGGAATAAACATTTGCGAAAACTTTGATGTTTGGTTCGTGTTAGACACATTACTTTATCATTAGTCAATGTGCTGTTTTAACAAGTTCACTTTAGATAATGTAAAATCTCAGAAATCCATGGTCAAATCTGCAGACTATTCAAACATCTAATAAACAAGTTAAGGAACAATTAAATAGACTAGAAATTGTGTTATCTGGGGTAAACTCACTTCACAGACAAGATTACATTTTCTCTTTATGTGTACATTTGAAAATCTACACAGAGTAATGAGCTTTATTGTAGTCAAGAGACCAAAAAAGAACAGAGAAAGAGCAGCAACTATAATTGTTAGAGCTAAAAACAATTGGCTAGATATAATTTATTTGCTAAATTTAATTCACTTTTCTCCTCTCAAGCTGTCTGCAAACAGAGATTATTACATATATTTCATTCTAATTGTATGAAATTCAATTATTATTAATAATTTAGCTAATATTTTTGTAGATTCATCTGAGACCACAGATTAGGCATAAAATTTTCTAAATACTCGAGTTGCTGATGGGTCTTATATGTCACATGATGCTCTTTCTTTTATTTGACTTACAAATGGGGACCTTCTAAATTACTGGAGGGTTAATTCTTCTGCAAATAGAAAAGGAGAGGGGAAGGAAACACACAGAAGACAGCCAAACCTATAGAATACGAAATTTATCTTTAACATTTTCCCCTAGGGAAAAAAATGTTAATTGTTTCTTAGTTACTACTAGCAAATTAGGTTTGAAAGGAGAAAAGTCACCTTAAATATTGATAATAATACATATTGTCTAATTCAGCAGAGTTTATATTGAATTTTCTCAGAACAGCATTAAAGCAATTTGTATGTATGTACAGCCCACTAAATTTTCTTAATTAACATTGCCTGGAGAAAGAAAGATATTCTCCCAGTCTGAGCAACTAAGATTGACAAAGGTAGAGCCATACATCCTCTGTGACCCAGAAGAGCTGCCCTTGCAAAACTAGAATTCCTACTTTTCATACTTCTTGGTTAAGAAAATAAGGACTAAAAAATTCCTTTATAGCAATAATTCCAGCAATCCTTTCAGAATATTTGGAGGGGTTTCTTTGTGTTTTTTTTTTACTCCTTTTCAGATTTTTTTCAAATGTTTCTTTCTTTTCCTGGGACCCATGTTTTGAGCCTTTTCTTCAAGTCTATGGCCTAGTTTATTATGACTTTATTCAGCACTCTTTTGTGTCAGTGCTGGCAACAAATCACTGTCTACAGCAGCTGCAATAGCTCTTGTAACAGAAGCAGCATTTGAACAGTAACTGTGCAATATTTACCTTTATAAATGCCAATCATTTTACAGGATTGGTATTGAGACTTGATGGTTGGTTAATGATGATATTCCCAGAAGAACTGAAAATGGCAAGTCAAGACACACCATATGCTTCATTTCATCAACCTATATGCACAAATGATTTCCCATACTGCTAATGTTAGTATCATTTTAATAGGCTTTTTTATTGGAAAATGAGTCAGTGTCTAGATAAAGGACCTTTTCTATTAAGCTTGGCGCACCTATTGATTTGCTGCCTGATTATTTTGATCTCACTTGTTAATCTGGAGAAACTCTGCTGAAAGCAAAGGAGTTTTAACACAGGTAGGCAAAATAAAGGCCCCTTGTAACACTGAGCCCAATCAAAAGAATGTGTGAACATTCCTGGGAAAGGAGAAAAAAGAGAAAAATTGCTTTTGCCACTTCAGACTGTGGTCTTATGGGCTCTTCCAGTTGTGCTGAACAGAACCTCTCCACCCTGTCCCAAATGTTTGTCACATCACTGCCTTCCCTTAGATAGACCTTATCACCTTTTTACTGATGCCAGGATAACCACAAGATCAGCACCAGCCAAGTTTTATCAAGATAGACCAAGTAAAAAAGCCCAAATCACGGATGATGTTAACTGCTTAAATTAAATAAACATTTGGACAGAGCAAATGTATCTGTGCCAGCAGATTTCAGAGGTGGAAATATTGGTGGTAAGCAGCTGTGATGACAAGCACTGATAGCAAGCAGTACTGTCTTGGCTCAGCTCAGTGGAAGCATGAACAGTGCCTCTGACTGTGCCCTCACTGCCTTTTAGTGTTCTGCATGCTTCTTTTAAAAAGCTTCTTTAAATCTGGGAGTTTTCATGCATCTGAAAAAGCCAACCCCAAATTTCCATCTAGACTCACAATCTGCAAGCATGCTTTTGTATTATGTTGAATTCTTAGCTATAAATTCACTGAAAATTTTTATCTCTGCATGAAAAAAGTAATGTAGATTACAATGTAAGTAATGGAGATTACAAATATAAAAATAATAATCATTAGAGGTTTCTGATAACCCACATATATCATAATTTATCAATCATCAACAAGATTGGTGAAGAATTAGTGAAAGAATAGGGGTAGTAAAAACTATATTTGCCATGCACTGATCTTGTATTAATAAGCTTAGTATAACTGGAAAGGAATCTTTTAGAAACAAGATTTCTATGCACAAAACAGCAACAGGAGTAAGAAAGAATAGGGGCATCTTATATGATCTAACTTAGTCATTCTGCTAACTAGTTAAAGACATTTCAATTAGACTTTAGGTAAAATGTATTTAATAAAATGCAAAAGGACTGCTACAGGGGTCAGTATCATCAGACACATCCAAAGCTGCAATCATAAATTATATCAAACAAAAGAGATTTAAAAACCAAACCAAAACAACAACAAAACACCAGGAAGCAAAAGACAGCCATTACTTTGGGCAGATTCAATCCCATCTGATGCAGCCTGATAGTTGGATTGATTTAATAACAGTCCAAGTTTGAGATCTGGTTTAACAGTCAAAGAAAATAAGATGAATTAAATTCTCTTCAACTTCAGTAATGCATATCATTGTATAACATTTTGATTAAGACACTATAATCAAATATAATAATAAATAAAATAATAATAATAATAATAAAATGTCTAATTTGTATGTCTTCAAATGAAGCTGTAAAAAGAGAATATTTTCAAACACATTTCAATGCAGTGAGGCCAGTTAATAATTTTATGCTCTTTAGTATTTCCATGATTTGTCTGGAAAAAACAAGATTACAAAGATTATGCAAATACAGTATCCAGTTATGACACTTGAAGAAGTAGGGTGCTAAATTGAAGAGTGCTCTTGTAAGATTTGTGAGAGTTAATAAATCACTGGAAAGCCTTCCTTTCAGTGAATCAAGCAGAATAATCTATTTAACTTGTCAAAGGCATCCTGATTTTCTTATTGTCATAAATACTGTCAAAGGCAGTAGAAATTTGGTGTAAGAGAGCTATCCAAACTAGCAGTCAAAAGTGTGACAAAATTCAGTTCTTACAAGTTAAAATTTGACAAATTTAGATTAAAAATATTGTGAATCTCTAATATTTAAAAGGAAAAAAATGAATCCTTAAGCTTTGAAACAACTTTCCATCTGGATTTAATTTTCATCACTGGTAGCCATTCATTTGGAGTTAGATATGTTTTCTAAACTACTTAACTTGAACTGAATTTAATTTAGTTTTTGCTGCACTGAGTAAAATGACTGAATATTTTATTTCCTGAAAAATGCACATTTGTATTAACCATAACTATTTTAAGATTTTTTATAAAACAAGCTAATAAACTTAGCTCCATTCTATTTTAAAATTACCTTGTTTATCAAAACCCTGAAATGAACAGGGCATAAAATTCACTTACCCAACTTGGCCTATCTAAAATAAGTCTATGTAATAAGACGATTTCCTGCAAAGAAAGCAGCAGGTACTCTCTGAAGTTAACTATTTTCATTTTAAGATAAATGTCCAAATTATATGAAGGGAGAAGGTAGCCATCACTCCCTTTCCTCAGCAGATGCTTAAACCATCATATTAGAACAAATGTGTACAATACAGGCAAGTAAAACTAAGCGAGATGCATTTCTGCTTTAGAAATGTCACTTACATGATTAATTTTAAGATCTATACAGACAAAATGAAGTGCTCCCCTCTTGCAGTTAATTTTAGCATTAATTAATTTTGCCCAGTTTTTAATTCTTTTTCAACAAAGTTTTACGTGTTTTGTAACCCTGTAAGAATATGTCGGGAAACCAAAATTAATAATTCACACAGCTCCAAACATTGGCCAGTGCTGTATAGGCAAGCTGGGTGATTGCAATGGGATGTTCTGATTCTGTCCCTTAAAAATTTCTGTCTGTAGCCACTGACAGGGATATGCCAGCCTGGAGGTATCAGTAAGAACTGCACGTGACTCAGGTATTTGCCGCTGTCTCCTAGGATTTTATAAAGCTTTAGTAATGTTCTTTTTTTCTGCGTTTCTCCTCACAGATTCTGACAACCTTCACCAATCTTTCCTTCACTATGGTGGCATTCCGTATTTTCCTAGTTCCCATTTGATTAATCCTTCTGCTCAATGGATTTAAACATGGTGTAACCAAAAGCAGCAGTCAGGTGGCCAAGGTGAGCTGCTCTGGTGCTGGCACGATCAGCGGCTGGACACTGCAGTGTGGTACACAGGGGATCTTCCCAAAGGAACCTCAGGGGTGGCAGAGAGAGCCCCCAGGAGCCTGCAGCCCATGCCACAGAGGGTGACAGGACACAGGGGATCTTCCCAAAGGAACCTCAGGGGTGGCAGAGAGAGCCCCCAGGAGCCTGCAGCCCATGCCACAGAGGGTGACAGGACACAGGGCAGAAGCAATGGTGGCCAAGCTCCCCCAAGTACAGAAGAAGCCCTGAGGGACTGCAAGCAACCAGGAGTGCCACAAAGCTGGCAAAGGCTGAGGGAAAGGTTGAGGTAGTTATTGCCATCTTTACCTCAGTGTCTAATTGTAAGACCAGTTGATCTTCCAGGTCCCTGAGATGTAAAGCAGAGACTGGGAGCAGAATGAAGCCCCTACAATCCAAGGGGAAAGGACCAGCAACCTGCTACAGCACACAGACACACATATGGAGTTGGATGGGATTCACCTAAGGATACCTAGGGAGCTGGCAGGAGTGCTCACCAAGCTTCTTTCCATCATTTACAAGCAGTCTCAGCTAACTGGACAGGTCCCAGTTGACTGGAAATTAGCAAATGTCACATCCATCTACAAGGAGGGTCAGAAAGAGGATCCAAGGAACCACAGGCCTGACCCAGGTGCCAGGGGAGGTCCTGACACAGATCACCTCGAGTAGCATCACACAGCACACACAACACAATCAGGGGATCAGACTCATCGTGGCTTTATGAAAGGCAGGTCTTGCTTGGCCAATATGATCTTCTTCTATGACAGAGTTACCTGCTTAGTGAATGAAGGAAAGGTTGTGAAAGTTGTTTAGCTGGACTTTAAGACACAATTTCCCACATCACTGTCCTGGAGANAGCAAATGTAACATCCATCTACAAGGAGGGTCAGAAAGAGGATCCAAGGAACCACAGGCCTGACCCAGGTGCCAGGGGAGGTCCTGACACAGATCACCTCGAGTAGCATCACACAGCACACACAACACAATCAGGGGATCAGACTCATCGTGGCTTTATGAAAGGCAGGTCTTGCTTGGCCAATATGATCTTCTTCTATGACAGAGTGACCTGCTTAGTGAATGAAGGAAAGGTTGTGAAAGTTGTTTAGCTGGACTTTAAGACACAAGTTCCCACATCTCTGTCCTGGAGAAAATGGCTGCTCATGGCTTCAATGGGTGCACTCTTCTCTGGGTAAAATCTGGCAGAATGGCCAGCCGCAGAGTGTGGTGGTGAATGGATTTAATTCCATCTGGTCACTAGTGGTGCTCCCCAGGGCTCAGCACTGGGGCCAGTCCTGTTTGATATCTTTATTGATGATTTGGACGAGGGGGTCAAGGGCACACTCACTCAGTTTGCAGATACCACCAGGTCATGTGAGAATGTTGATCTGCTGGAGGGCAGAAAGTGTCTGCAAAGGGATCTGGACAGGCTAGATCAATGGGCCAAGGCCAACTGCATGAAGTACAGCTGGGCCAAGTCTTGCACTTGGGTCTCAAAAACCCCATGCAATGCTACAGGACTAGGCAAGAGTGGCTGGAAAACTGCCTGGTGGAAGAGGACCTGGAGGCTCTGGTTGACAACTGCTGAACAGGAGCCAGCATGTGCCCAGGTGGCCAAGGCAGTCAGAGGCACCCTGGCATGTATCAGAAATAGCATGGCCAGCAGCGATTATCACCCTGTACTTAGCACTGATGAGACCACACTTTGAATCCTGTGTTCACTTTTGGGCCCTACTCTACAAGAAAGACATTGAAGTGCTGGAGCCAGTCCAGAGAAGGGCAACAGAGCTGGTGAAGGATTTGGAGCAGAAATCCTATGAGGAGTAGCTAACAGAACTGGGGATGTTCAGCCTGGGACAAAAAGAGGCTCAGGGGAGACCTGATTGCTTTCTACAACTCCCTGAAAGCAGGGAGGCTGGGGGGGAGATTGGTTGCAACCAGGTTGGAGTTGGTCTCTTCTCCCAGGTAACAAGGCACAGCATAAGAGGAAATGACTTTGAGTTGCACCTGGGGAGGTTTATATTGGATATTTGGAAAAATTTCTTCACTGAAATTGTTGTTAAGCATTGGAACAGGCTGCCCAGGGAAATGTGTAGTCCAGGACAGGGTTCAGTAGTGGCCTTAGCAAGGCTGGGTCAATGGTTAGACTTGATTTTAAAGGACTCTTCCAACCTAAACAATTCTGTGATTCTATGATGACCAGATTGATTTAGTGTTCATTTCTGCATAACAGTAACTTGGCCAACAGCCTACTGCTGTGATTAATACATTTGGATCAATGACATTTGGCAACTATTTAATCATTATGTCAGGCATGCTTTCCGTAAGAGAAGGTTTATCTGCAGTCACAAAATAGCAGCACTGTCAGTGTGGTGAGATGTGGACATTACTGGCTTCCCACTTATGACCTCAGGACTCTGCCTCACATTCTGATTCTTCTTAGTGTATCCTGACACACGTGGACTTTTTATTGAAGTATTTTTTTTTCAAATTGTCAAAATTAATCTGTGAGTACTGAAACTGAACACCAACAGTCACCTCTCACTGAAAATTTTTGTATGTGCTGCAGTTACCATGGCACCAACCTGAGCAGTTGATGTCTAAATATAGGGCAGGATAAGGAATATATCTTTTCAAATACTAATAGAATGAAGCAAAAAATTGTTAGAGAATTTAGTGCTTCCATAATGTGGAGTACTTAAAATACTGGCCAATATCATAAAACCTAGATTCAAATGCTTAAATATCAGTCATAACATATTCAGTGTACTTTACTGGTTTTGATGGAACTGATATGAAAAAAACTCCACATTCTCAAAGAGGAAATTTTTGGATAACTCACAGCTATATGACACAGCATACAGCAAGTCCATGAAAGGCCATATAAAGAAGCATCAAAAATTACATTTGCTGAAAAATGTTACGTGTCAGAAGAAACATAGAGATACTGTAAGGATTTTACACAACTGGGCCTTGGTTTTCACAGAATGTCTGTGCTGAGTATACTTGGTTCAAGAAAATGCTCATAAGCAGGTAACATCTATCAGGCTTAAAATGACTCATGAAGCATGAATAAATACTGTTAGGATTTCATGAAAGCTGAACTGCATAGAGAAGTATGCTGAGATTGCATTGTCTGTCCTCACAGTTTTTAGGAGAACATCAAACAAGGCATCAATGTCATAGCAATTTGTGAGACTATGGTTCTTGCAGGACAAGTCCTCACACTCCTTTGTGTGAGTAGATCACAAGGAGCTCAATGCCAACAGTGACAGCGCTGCCTTCTCAAGGGTGAGCTACAGGGCCTTACTGGTGAATTAATAATATCAGGCACATTACTTTACCTACAAGATCTCTGATGGTCTCACAGGTGTAAGGACTTTGGAAAGGCACAAAGCAACTTTCCAGATATAAGATGTTTATTCACCCTTTTACTATCATGTAACTTAGCTCATGAAAATAAAAAATCTGTTAAATGAGAGGAGAATATCTCCAATCCACTACAAACTTTGCTGAATATTTAAACATTTCTATGTATTTCTGCACAGCTATACTGTTGCCTGTAACAGCCCTGACATTCTGTGAGACTAACACCATATTTGTGATTTCGAACAGAAACACTGTTCCAGTTCACTAGCTGTTACTGTATAGTCAGGGGAAAAATTATTGCAAGGAAAAGCACATTTTAAAATGTCAGAACAACTGTTAAGATTCCGAATGCAAATTCTGCCTGTTATATTCCAAATCCCCTGAACCACCACGCGCAAACTCTCTGACTGCAGGGGTGCTTGGCACAATATGTGATTGGGCTGGTATAGAAAGACATTCTACACTTGAGAGTCTTTTTGGAGATTACTTTTAAAGGGAAGAAAACATTGGGAAATTTCCAAAATATATAATGAAAAAATATTGCTGCATAGGCAGGACCCTTTCTTGCAGAATAATTTCATACATTTCAATTAACCAAATACCTTTATTTTCACTGAACAAAGAGTGAATCAAGAATTTTATGTGTTTCTCTATTACTTATCTACAAGCCATTTCTTTTTAGAGCCCTAAAATATTCCTGTGCTGATATCTACATTTAGAAATATAAGGATACTATGTTATACTCACACACTGCTCCTATAAAATGTCAAATAAATAATGGAGAGATGGCTGCATGCCAGATCTGCATCTTACTCTGTAAGAGAGAGAAATTCTGAGCTAAACTGAAGTAGATGCAAATACTATAAAAGTACCCTTCAGGTTATAAATCTCTGTGGTTCACTTCCGCTTTCTTAGTCAACATTTCTAGGTATGCATCCCTGGTCCCTCTTCATTAAAAACTACCAGTCTAGAAATCAGATCACTTGCTTGTGGGACTATGATTCAAGGAGAAATCTAGTATAACTTGTATTAAACTAACTTTACTTCATGAGGACAAAAGGACTGCAGCTCTAAAAGTCAGTTAAATCAGCTTATCAGTAAACTACAATCTGAACTTCAGCACTAGGGAAGACAAATGTGACTTTGTCAAAATTGAGTGGCCTTATCCACGGTATTTAATCCCTTAAAAATAAATATCTAAACTCTCCAACTTTGCTTATGAATACTTTCAATCCCTGCTGAATTGATGAGGCTAGGTAGGTGTAGTCAGGAACTGAGCTCCTACTAGTCACACATACCATGTCTCTGCTTTGGCTATCAGTCCAAATCAGTCTGATTTGGAAGTTTGCATGCCTAGAGAAATTCCCATTTTTTTGGCAGCCAACACCAACAGAAGAAAATAACTTACTGTTTGCAAGATGCCGGTGGATTTTTCTAAACTTGAACTTTTCCAACCCAAATTTTCTGTAACAGATGTTTGTTTCAGAATCTTTATAAACTTGTTTCAATCCTCAAATTTATTTTCAAAAAAGAGCCTGCGTAAATACAAGCAATTTGTTTATTCCACGTTGGAAATATCTCGTGATCTTTTCAGCTGAAAATTTCATTCCCTCTGTCCAGAGCTTCTGACAGGCACAAGGTTTTATGTCAAAGACATGCATTTTGTTGTAAATCTGTCCATGTTTCTGCAGCATATCCTGTACCTAAATTCCCTCCAATTTCTGCATATACTGACAAAGCATAAAGGAAATGCATTTCTGGCAGCACTATTGGACTTTGACTAGTCTACGTCTATGAGCTGCAAGACTCACTCCTGCACAGTGGATGAAAGACACTCCTGGTACCTAAGAAAACTATGGAAGGTAATATCTGACAGTCTGGAGAGAGACCAGGAGCCAGACTGAGGGGTAGACAGCAGAAATCAGGGGAAAGTGCCATAGTCTGAAGAATGGCATGGGCAGAAAAGAGGTATTAAAATTTGAATATAAAATTGAATATAAAAGCACTTGATATAGTCACTTTATTAGCTGTCAGTATTGCTATTATCAGCTGCATAAGGATTGGTATTTTCCACATAAGGTTGAGATATTGATAGACACACACTTAATCACAGAGCCTTGTAAACTGGACTTAGGAGATTTCCCTATTCCCACTAAATCCAGTAAATCAAATGAATTGGACTTGATTCTAAAATTTAAAAATTTCTTGCAGGACTTATAAGTATACCTTTCCTTTAGAGAAATTTTCATCTCCTTTTCTAATTAAGTTGCTTCTGCCAGTATCGCCCAAGGGGCCTTGCAGCATGACATACACATCTACATCTGTTCCTGACCCAGAGGTGGCTCCCATAGTGATATAGAGAACACAGATTTTCACTGGGGGAAAGGGAGATCAAAGGTTTACCAAACCTAAACCAGTTAAAACATACATTATTTAATAAATTACTTCTATTATATTTTCATTTTTCATCCTATCTGGAGTGATCAGAAGACCAAAATATATTGTAATGCTTGGAAAATCACATAGACGCATTGTAATTAGAATTTAAGAGCAACTATTATAAAAAATAATAAGCTAAATAATTTGAATGGGCCTGAAACACAGGCAGAAAAAAAATTTAAAATAAACAACATAACAAGTTAGTATGTTGTAATGTAAATAATACTCTATCACCTCTTGTACACATTTAAATACATGACACTCCAATGAAAAAGTTCCCAGGCTATAGATGATACTAAATCACTCAACAAGATGTACATCTCTACTCAGAGCCTCATGGAGTTCAAAGGAAGCAGGACTCTGTCAGGAAGAAGGCAGCTTTTGTATTTCCTCTGGATCATGTTCCAGTCAGTGGCTGTTCACTCTACACTGTGCCAGTTGGAGTTACTGGCCTCAGGAGAGGAGGTGACATGTGGGAGAACACATAGAACACATAGAACCCTTCAGCTGAGCACTCCTTGAAAGGCTGCTTATGTAAAATACCTCTTTGTACCCCCAGGGAAATGCATAACACACTGACCAAATGTCCCCCATAATAAGAAAGAGATAACAGCCCCCAAACATTCAATTGAAAAGGAGAAAAAGATGTGGGGAGAGGTAAAGAAAAAGAACCTGTCCTCATGTTAAATGCTCCTCAGAAAAAGGAGCAGCATTTTTAAAGATTAAAATATTCTTCCAGAAATAAATAAATCTAAGAAGTATTGAAAAGCAAAGAACTTTACCAGTGAATTCCCCATCAATACTTTCTCAAATTCATATTCAAGAAACTTCTACCCAAGTGCTTGGTTTGATACTAACTTTGAAAGCCCAGCAAAAGAGGAAAGAATATACAGATTACTTCTGTGCTTGATCTAAACCCTTAACTTCTGGAGTAGCCAAGGATATTATCATGGTAAAATATTCATTTAAGATAAGAGCTCTCCCATTCTTCTCTAACTTTGGTTATAGAGCCTCATAAGAAACACAGAACAAACTGAAAATATCCAGTCTTGAGGGGACTAAAGCACAACTCTGATGGTATTCAATGACTTGCAACTGCTGGGTCACAGAAGGAGAATGTCTGCAATTCTAGGAACACAAACAACAAGAGATCTGTTTGGGGTGGGGGAGCATGGATCTCTTTCTGGTCTGAAACTACAGTACAAGAGTTATTTCCTCTGTATTTCCCTTGCTCAATCTGTGAGAGAAACAGATCATATTACTGAGCAAAAGCTAAACCCTGGGTATTGTTCAAAACCATTTTAATAGTTTCAGTGCATATGCTTGCTCTTTTATGTGTCAAAGCTGATACCAATCAGACTTGAGTGCACAACTCTCAGTTTTAAAAACCATCTAAGATGATGGTTTTAAACATTGGAGGAGACTGGACCTAGCCATGCATCACCAGGCAGAAATGAACAGAACATATCTGCAAAATCCTTTGGACTGCTCTGAAAATTGGACATTGTCACTGACCAAATCACTCCCTGTGTTTCCAATTTGTGACAAACCTGCTGCAAAAGGAGACCCAGCTATGAGAACTGGAAGCTCAGTCACTCTTCCTCCTTCTTCATTGGTAAAGTTATGACAAAATGAGAATTCTAGAACATTTTTAGTTTCTCTAACTAAAGAAGCTTTACCTTAGCAAAGAAAGAAAAAGAAATAACATCAGCATCTGTTGTGCTCTAATGCAAATTACAGCTAAAGACAAACTATTAAACAGCTATGACACATCTCAAAATTTAAAAATAAGAGGAAAGAAATTTTTCTAAAATGTTTTTGAAAACAGCCTTCTAAATGAGAAGGAATAAATATCTTTCCCAATTAAAGGTAATTAAAATGTTGTCATTATTGCTGTAGACACTGCAGTGAAGGGAAAAAAAATGAAATTGTTCAAAAAGTTTCCTTTAGTTAACCTATTCATCCAGCATATGGAAGAAAAAGAAGTGTTGATATGGGCACATTTCAGCTTGTGAGAAATGTCAATATGCCACAATATTTTTCAGGGGAGAACATTTTCTTATTCTAAGTAACAGGAGAAAGAAAAAGAAGGAAAAAACTGAAATACAGAAATTAAGAGAGCTTTCTGACATGTATATATATAAGTACATATGCATCAGTCTGAATATATAGAGTTTGATACTAAATAATTTCAATGTCTATGAAATTCTGTGAATAAACTAAGAAAATGGTGATCCTGAGCTAAGTAGCTTATCCTTTCTATAAGAAAACATATTTTAATAATGAGATATCTTACACTATGGTACTACCAGCTACACTGAAATAAATTCCCATTTTCTAAACTATTTAAACCTAGACCAGACAACATGTTTGAAAATACTTTGTAGGAAGTAACCGTGCTTTGAAAAGGGCACATATAATTCACTCATTCAATTCTTTGTGACCTAACTCACTAAAATGTCCAAACCTTTAAGCCAGTAAGCAAAATCATCTTTGGTTAGGAGCTGTCACTGGGAGATGGTAGCATTATTTTGTCTTCAAAGGACTCCTAGCATTTTTCATTATGACAGACACACTGAAAAGTGTTTTTTAAATGCACTGTGAAGTATAATGCTAGCACAATTTTCCTTCCATAATAATATCTAGATTCCTGAACAGTTTATTGAGAATCAGATTTCATTTATTGTGTTTTATTTCTTCCAAAAGCAAAAGAAGCAAGAATGAAGGTGTTAGCTATTGCTGCAGAAATGAGGCATACCTTAATTAATTTTGTTCTAGACATTATTTTATAATGATTTCAATTTCCTCAAAAAATTGTGATTAGTATTCTGTAGTTATGGCTATAAGAATGAAGTCTGAATATAAATATGGAATTCAACCAACTACACATGCATTTACTTTGGATAGAAGGAGGAAATCTCAGACTCTCTGGAAGTGCAGTCTTGTAAAATCACAACAAAATAGCATACAAATGACCACGCTGATTCTGACCAGCAGTGTAAATACACTGCTAAGCTGTCTTTAATAACAGATATTCTCCACAACCTGCTATACCAACCCAGTTATTTCATACAAGGATTCAGTCCTGCTCTAAAAACCATGGAATAAGAGGAAATGTCTTCCTAAAATCCACATAATTTAAATGTACCCCAAAGCAGGGAAATTTATAATTTCTTTCTCTACCTGTTCCTACCTAACGTAAACGTGCATCTTTTCCTTAATTATACAAATGATGATGATTTCTCTTAAACTGAGCTTCGAGTGATTGTTCTGAGCTAATGAAGTAAGGCAGACTAATAGATGTCACTGTTTTCAACTGCCAAGTTTCTGTTCTGAAATTTTGCTCTGATTTACTGTCTCCTACAATACTCCAGAAGCAGCCTTAATTTTGATAGATTTGTTGGATGACTATTTCATCTGGTTATGAAGATGAAATTAGCAACCTGCCTACCATTTAAATGTCAGGGAGTTCAGCTCAGTAACACCATGTATTGGGAAGGAAAATTATTTTTTCTCCAGTTTTTAATAAGAACAAAATAGAAACATTAATGGACAAAAACATGTCTGCAATTTTAAAGAAAATGACTCTTTCCTTTAGAATTGTTTTTATTTTGCCAGCATAAGAAGATGAAGATGTATTTTCATATAGTAAAATGCCACAGCAATTTCAGTGTGATGTCAGGTTTTAGCTGGATATCAGAAGGATTGTCACTTTTGCTATTCATTTCTTTTTTTCATATGCCAACTTAAAAGGCAGATAGTTTCATCAGAATACATTTCTAGTGTCTGCCTTAATTATTTGTCATGGATCACTGAATCTGCAACATGTAACAGCCAATTTGGAGTTATGTAAATACTGCCATGTATGCCAGTGAGTACAGTTCTGAAAAGACATCACTGGATATGCTACAGATGATGGCACATCTGTATATATAGCTCTCCAGAAATCCATCCAAGTTTACAAAATTTTTGTTATCCATAGCTATCATGATGGTTTGAGCAGTCTTTAAAGTTAGTACTCGACAAGTGTTACAGCCTCTGTAAATTAAAATTTAGCAATCTCAGATAGAACTAAAAACTGGAAGAAATAAGAATAGATTATGGAAAGAAAAAAATAATAGAGACACAATAAATAATTGCTTTAGGTTTTAGTTTTTACTTCATGGCAATGCCAAGTCTATCCTTCCCCAGCTTCTTTGATTTCTAGGCAAACTTTAAATATAGTATTAAATTTCTTACTTAGTTCAACAGAAGTCTCATAAATCTGCTCTTTTTTAAGGGATCCTTTGGGGAATATGACTGAAGAACAAGTTCCTTTTTCACCACATACAGTTAGAGACATTTTAGGGTTCATGTAACTAGAAGAAATATCATTGGTTGTGACGTGGACATCCGAAGTCCCTGACGAAATAAAACAGCAGAAAAAAATTAATGGGTTTGCTGAACATCCAAAGTAATACATCCATTTGTAACAGGCTGAGTTAGTGAGTGGCTGGTAACCCAATCCCACCTTTTTACTGTGCTCAAATATTGGCATGTAGCAGGTTCACTTACTCTCACTGGTTTAGTGAGAAGCAAATTTGGACACCAGTCCTTCCTTAGTGGTAGCTGATACTTTGGAGATGGGCTAATCCAAGAGCAGTGTGCAGAAGAGACTGCCAGTTCCACATCAGAGACTTGTGAAGAGCCATGACAATCTGTTGATTTTTCCCCCTGCCCCCTGTAAATATATCCTGATGATTTTAAATATTTTTTCTCATTAGTCACCATTCAAAAGCTGCATCTTTTTTACAAGATACTACTGGTTATCAGATTTGCCTTTGGTCAGGGAAGGCTTTATTTTCATTTTAACTTTTTGATGTTTACTTAAATGAACATGTTAAAATTTGCTCCATACATACTATAGGAAGATGCTGATGAGCTAAACTGGTTCAGAGCTTGAAATGTGGCATTTTTGTCACACCTCACCACAATTAATCATGACAGCAAACTACAAAACTTTATCCACTTCTTCTATGAAGAAGTAATATTTGCTGAGAGAGTAAAAATAGTCCTATATAGCATCACATAGATTTGTCTACTATAGGGACTCAAGGAACACTCCAGGAGAATTTTTACTCGATCTTTTTGAAGCATTTAGTCACTTAAGCAATGTAGATGAATTGGCAGATCCCTGAAGGCTCAGAAGGACTGCAGACTGATGCCAGGTAGGCTCTTAAGTCTGCAACTTTATATGGAACTGGCTCTTAAGGCTCTTAACTTCTGCAACTTTATATGGAACAGATATTTAGTTAAAGCTTCAATCAACAAGAAAATTTTGAAGATCAGAAACTTCTACCCATAAAAAATCTTACTGATTTAGCTAGTTTTAATATTTTAATTCATGCAAATAGAATATATGGAGAAATCAGGTTTATCAAAGTCTTGGTTTCAATTTTTAAAAACAGTGAAAATCAGAATTTTTGGTCACCTGGGCTGCTGCAGAATTGAGCAGAATTTTTTAGTAACATGACTTAGTTCTGTTTACCAAAGTGAGACAAAGTATGGATCTGATAATTTCAAATAGCTATTTTGTAAAACAGGTCGTTTTACTTTGAGTAATGGAATCAGACGCTCCTGGAGTTTATATCCATAAACTACAGCTTCCTACCTCAGCTTCAGAATGTTCAGTCACCTCAGCTTCCTAACCACAAGAAAGTCTTTGTCTCCTACTATAACTAATGCAAATAAAGCTTTATTGCTTTAGATCAGGTGAGGATCTGTGCCATAAATCCAGCACTTGTTGACATAAAAATTTAGTACTCACCATCTGTAAAATCATCTAAAATAACTTCAGTGTTATGGCTTCATGAATAATCCTAAATCTATTTTCATGCCTATGAACATTAAATGTAAATTAAATCAATGATATCTGTGAAAAAATGGAAGTCAAATTAAAATTTATCATATTCCATATGATATAATCTAAGATATTGTAACCCTTTAGTACTGAAATACTTGGCCTCAAATTATCAATATCTAGCTGCCCAGGAATGGAAGGATTATGTCTGGTGGATAGTGCAGTACCATACGCTGCTATAACACATGAATCAAATTGCATAATTTCTGATAAATTTGTTAGGATACAATTTAAAAGCAGCTTCCTTCCTTCTCCTTAGTTAAGTATAAAACAGTGTATTGGGTTTGCCAGCTGGGTGGCCACGTTTTCGAAGCAGGGGGGTTTCAGGGATGGCTTCTGTGAGAAACCTTTAGAAGCCCCCCCTGTCCAGCAGAGCCAATGCTTCCTTGCTCCAAGACAGACCCACTCCTGGCCAAGGCTGAGCCATCAGTGATGGTGAGAGCACCTCTGGGATAAGGTATTTAAGAAAATGGGGCAGAAATACTTGCACAATTGCAACTGCAGAAGAGTGAGAAAATGCAACAGAAACAATTCTGCAGTCCTCAGGGCAGTACAGAAGGAGGGTGAGCAGAGATTCCCCTGCAGCCCATTGTGAAGACCATGGCCAGGCAGCTGTGTCCCTGTGGCCCATGGAGGTCCATGGGGGAGGAAGATCCATCTGCTGTCCATGGGGGATCCCCTGATGGAGCAGGGGGATGTCCAAAGGAGGATGTGACCTCATGGAAGCCTGCACTGGAGCAGACTTCCAGCAGACCTTATGGCCCCATGGAGAGAGCCTGTGCTGGAGCAGGTTTACTCCTGAGGGACTACACCCTATGGAAGGAACCCATGCTGGAGCAGTTCATGAACAGCCCTAGCCTGGTGGAAGGCCTCACTTTGGAGAAGTTTGGGAAGGACGATCTCTTGTCACCCCAAGCTGGAGTGGAAGAGGAAGGAGCAATAGAGACACTGTGATAAATTGACTGCAACCTTCATTTCCTGTCCCACTGCACAACTGGATGGGAGGAGGTAGAGAAAATTGGGGGTAAACTTTAGCCCAAGAAGGAGGAAAGATGTTTTTAGATTTGAGTTTAGTTCTCATTGTGCTACTCTAATTCTATTGGTAATAAATTAAGCTAATTTTGCCTAGTCAAGTCTGTTTGGTCCATGGCAGTAACTGCTGAGTAATCTCTCCATGTCCTTATCTTGATTCAGGAGCCTTTTGTTGTTTTTTTTTCTCTCCTGTCCAGCTGAGGAGAAGAATGATGAGCAGCCTTGATGAATGATGAGCAGCCTGGCACCTGGTGTCCAGCCAAGGTCAACTCAACACAGAGAGCAATGTTAAAAATCTAGTCTTTCTTTGTTTCTTTCTCAGATTTTTTTTCAGAAGGGCATTAATGGACTGCTGAAACCCATTTATTTTTATGACAATTTTGTTAGCTTAAATAACTCTCTTCCCTCCATTAATTTGACAGATCACTACTGTGTCCATTTTGAACATTTCATTAGCTGTTCTGAATCTGTAATTTTTTTTCAATACCCTTTCACAACAAAGAGTTGCCATTTTCTCAGTCACCATATCTTCTTTACAACTGTTCCAGCTTGATGCAGTCCTTCCGGACAGAGGTGGCCACAATTACACATGGCATTGCTGGTGAAATATCACAGTTTCTCTGTAGAGCCAGTAGTCCACTTTGGTTTTGACTGATAATGCCTACATACACTGTGGGGTCTCAGTAACCCCATAGCCATGCCACATTACTGCCTCAAAATTATCCTGTGATTTTATAACAAACTCAGGTATTTTTTCATAGTCCTGCTGATGAATTTGTGTAGCAGAAATCATTACAAAACATGGCAATACCATGTTTTTGGACCCTTAGCTACTACTTAGTTCCTAATTCATTAAAAAAAGTCCCAAAGCAATTGAAATTAGGGCCAAGTATAAGAATTGAGAGCTCAAATAGCTAGTTGAGTTTGCACCTAATTGTATACAAGTGGTTTGCCACAGAATTCTGCTCCTTTCCTTCAGTTCTCAAAGTTTGTCACACAACCTCTTATTCTTCTGATAAGCTCCCATCTTTATAGCACCAAAAGATTTCATTAACATATTCATTGTCTCTTCTCCAGCTCTTTTCAATTCTTTCTTTTACTACTACTTTTCACTTTCTTGTGATTGCCTAATAATTTCCCATAGAGAAAATAAAATTCAACACAGGAATTTAGACAGATTAAATGTCATTACATTTGTCTTACTGTAAAATATTTCTGTAGTATCATCTTGTTTTATGGTCTATCTTTAGCAAAGTCATGGTGTGTTCCTTCTTATTTCCTGTTGGCCTCTATTGTCTCAAGTATTCTTCACTTTAAAAGTGTCTTATAAAGATTTTCATGTGAATGATTACTAGGTCTATATTCACCTAAATTATGTTTTTCTATTTTTTAGATGGAGGCATTATGTTTGCTGATGTTAAGTCTTCATAAAATTATTTAAAATATTTGTTATTAGATCTGCCACTGGACTAACAACTATTCCAATTGTCACTGTTTGAGTAAATTGAACTAAAAGTTCTATTTGTGTTTCAGATTTTCTGATTTCTAATAAAATCATTCCATTAGTAACTGTGCTTTTGCTTCCCTGGTCAACATTATGGTTCTTTAATGAAAAGAGAGACAAGGTATTCTATTGCTTTAGGGATTATATCTATATGATCTTCAGTCTGAACTCTATTGTTCCTGAATAGTTACTCATCTTTGAAAGTTCTTTTCATGAGTAAATGATTGAAAAACCATTACTATTTGTTTTACTTCTTTTACAAAATCTGATTTAGCTTGAAATTTAGTAAGTTCCATTGTATCCATGCAGTTTCTGACCCCTAAGGTATATTGCTCTTTGCTGATTTGTCTTTTATTTATGCATTTCTCATAGACTCTCTGCTTATTTGTCACACTATTTCTGGGTTTATTATACACCCAGACCAAAAATGATTTTCAGTAGATGCAGCACTGAGTATTAATAACCAGAGACGTGAAATTATTATCAAGTCTCTACTCAGATTTTGGAGGACTATGTGTGTGTGGGGGAAACCAAGGAAGGAAATTGTTTTTACACAGCTATATTCAGACATCAATCAAGGTGCACAAGCAAGAATGCAAGATTTCTCTTGCTTTTCTTATTATCAATGAAGAAAGATGTGACAGACTTTGACTGACCTTAGGCTTCTGCTCTGAGTTACCCTCAGGAGACACCTGCCTCGCTCTGTGGACTGTGTAGGATACCTATAGAATCTACTTAATAAGGAACTAGAACACTTGCACTGGTGAAATACAGCTTTTTCTTGTTCTGAAATTGTCACTACTCTAGCTGTTCGTACTGTGCTTATATCTCCATGGTTTTCTGTTCTTCTGATGTATCTGAAACATTATTTCTGTTTTGTTAGATGATATGAGGCATTCACGTGTGGACTAACTATAGGTGGCTAGATATGAGGACATCATCTGTTAGTTTTGTCTGGAACTATGTATAATATAAAAATCTCTGATCATAAAAGGAAATATGCAGGAGCATGGAAGTTAATAGAGATTGGTTTACAAAATGGCTGATACATTATGCAGATTCATAACTTCAGATTAGTTAAACTTTACATAGCTTGGTCTATCAGTTCTGATTCAGTTTTCATAAATGGACCCAGCCAGCATTTTACACCTCTTCAAAAAAGACACGAGAGAGCTAAAAAATCCAATATCCTGGCAAAGCATGTTTTCAATGTCTAAGTTGTTTCGGAATTTTGGTTGTTTATTAATTAAACAATTTGAATAGAATATTGAGTTCAGGTCAACTAACTGTTTGCAAGAACTTGTGCCATTGATATAAGTAAAAAAGAAAACTGCAAATAAAAGCAAATGCTTTCTGCAAATACATGAACATAAGGGAAAATCGCATTCTGCTGAAAGAGTTTTTGTATCTCTTCTTGTGATTTCATCACTGTTGCAGGAGCCTTCTGCTCTACATTGAATGCCATATGGAACAACCTACTTCTTTCTGCTCCAGCGTTTTTTCTACACTCAACTAAAATCATAGTATCTTCATTGCCTCTGTCACTTAATATCTCCCTTATGCTCTAGTATTTCTTCCCTGCATATTGTAATTGTATCTACCATCTCAGGAAAGTGTTTGGAGAGACAATTGGTGTGAGAGAGGCAGTTCACATTCAAGCTATACTGTTTCTGCAGTTTAGTCTTAGCCTTAAAAATAACAAAAAATATATTATGGATTGTAATTAAAACAAAAGCTGGAAGGTGTTTTGAGGATTTTAGACCTTATCATAAATCTTTCCTGTCAACATTCCATTCCTGACTTTTCCAAGAAGTTTCAGTATTTGTTCCATCTGTGCATCACTAACCATGTCTAACCATTGCTCGAAAAGAAATACATATTGTTCTTCAGCCTTGCCTGATTCATGGATGACAATTTAGTCAAGGTACCATCCAGCTCCATAACCCACGCTATGGTGCTCAACAAGCACTTTGCTTAACTGTCCAAGGTCTACTGCTCTCATTTCAGAGATACAAACCTGAGAAGATAGAGGCAAAAAGAACAGCAAACTGATTAGACCATGTATCTTATCTTCTGTCTTTGAGAAGTTTGCATTTAGAGAGACAGATTCTTTTCAGTGCTGGAGTACCTTTTCCTGAGAATAAGGAAAGATGTTACAGGCTGACATTCATGTTTGGAGAACCTGTTCAGAAACTGTGTGGATCCTCGAATACATGCATTTTTTCTTCATCATGATCACTGCAGCTCAGATTTTATTACAAAAACATCCCCTTGTTTTGGGTAGAAACAAACCTCTGATTAAAAAACCTAGAGAAAGCTCATGAAAACTGAAGTTCAACTGGTCCCTCATAATGGAAACAAAGGGAGTTCTTAAAGAATCAGGATAGACCTGGTAACTTAAATTTCTGTTTAGATAAGGGATTTTATTTTTAAACATTTCCAAGTATTTTACATTCTAAGACACCCTGATATTCAAATAGGAAATGTCGTATTATTCAACTCTGAGCAGAAAGACTGTTGATGACTATGCAAACAAAGGAAGATACTGACATTAGAAACTATAACTGAGGCTGTGCACGCATACAGGCAAGAATTGATGTGCTCCTCGGATGTAAATAGACATCTGTTTAAATATTGCTACGGCTACCAGTAAACAAAAGCTAAATGGCAACTGCACTAGAGCATGTTGGGATGAATAAATTAGGTGAGTGAGAGAATGAATGTGTTCTGTGCAAGATAATATAAGTGGGTGGGTAGATACATGGGCATGTGTGTGGGTGACATTAAAAAAACCCCAGATGGATAGTAGAAACAGACGCTATAATTTTTATTTGTTGCCAACCAATTTGCACCAGGCAGGAAAAAGCATGAGGACCAGAAAGCAATGAAGGAAGAGATGGTTTTTAGAATGAATTATGTCATCTGGTCCATTCTCCTCTCTGTGTCAGACTATTCTTCACAATGTGATCAGAAAAAGGAAACATCCAAGTTATTATTCCTATCACAACCTTAGGACTTCCAGCATTCATACCTTGTTATATCCACGATTTCCTCAAACAGTTACCATGGCAAGTTATACTCCTGCATTTAAGTATATGTAGCCCAAAATAAGATCTAGCTGGGAGGAATATCTAGCAAATAACTTTTTGGGAGCACTCATTGATTTTTAATTTTATTCTTTGTAGTTCCAAGCCAAATATAATTTTCCTGTCAGTCTGCATGAACTTTGACTTAGAGGAAATAGCCTGTATTGCTAATACGCATGTTCCTTCACAGCTACCTCTAATTGAGAAAGGGACCTATCATTAGTTTCATTCTTTGTGATAATAATTAACATTCATTAGACAACAGTGGTCATAATCACCCATTGTTATCAATGAATTCTCATAATAATACATTAAATTGCCTACTCCCTCAGCATTAGTAAGAATGTACTTTGGTTGATGTCATTACATTTCTTTTTTTCTCTTCAGTTTAAAGACATTTGGAACTGCATTAAACACACTACTTGAAATACAAGTAATGAAAGCCAAAAGGATTCTATTTAAACTGTTTTGCAAACCCATTTTACTCCATTTTCTAACACTTGGTTGAAATTTTCTGTCTTCCTAGGTTTTCCTTATATTCATGTTCTTTATCAGTCAAGAGAGAGCCTATTTTTTGTATCTTAAGTTTCCTTAACTTTGTTCTTTGCCTGTCCATTCCACATTTTTCTGGGGTATTTCTGACATAATCTTGTCTCTCAAGAGAGCTTGCCCGTTATATTCCGTCCTTTCACCTTCTATTCTTAGAAAAGCTCACTAAAACTCATTCCAACTTTTTTATTAATGTACTTCTATGTAAAAGGAATGTAAGACTGGTAGTAGTATTTTAAATTGCAGATCCATCTAGTTCAGTATAGTGTTGCCAACAGCTACCAGTAACAGATTTCTATGGAAGAGTTGAAAAACAGGGCAAATATATAGGGATACTTCTTGAATATAAAGTCTCTCAGCCTTTTGCAATTTGTGGTTCAGAGATTGCCTGAGCCAGAGATTATGTCTTTGCACTTAACAGCCTCAGTGGAAAGTTGTCTTCCATGACAATGTGCAATGGTTTTTTGCACCAATATGTCTTTTACCATCTGTAACATTTATGCCAGAAAGTAAAATGTATTAATTACACATTGAGCAAAAAACCACCTCCTTTTGTTTTGAATCTGCCACCTGCACATTACGTTGAATGCTCTTGAGCTCTTGTATTTCACAAAGAGATGGAAATGTTCATTTTCCTATGCCATTTTATATTTCCTATCTCCCTCACCTTTCCTCTCATCATCTCTTTCCCAGACTAAACATACTTGTTCGCTTCACTGTTCTTTGTATGGAAAATATTTCATATCACTTGACATTCTTGCACTTTTTAAGACAAGTGAATCAACAAAATAGAGCATCTATTATGCATCTGCAGTAGTGAATCTTTAGAAGCATAACTATGTTTTCTGCCTTGAAGTGGCTGGTTTTTTCTTCTTCTTTTTTTTTTTTTTAATTAACAATTTCTAAACATTTTATTTTTTCTATTTTCCTTTTGTTTTGCTTCTACTGAGTTGATATTCTACTACTTTCCTATTTCAGAGCACATCATTTTGCATGCAAATTTAAGGGGTTATTCCCCCTCACAGCCACTGCTTTTCATTTAGCTAAAAAGAATTTAATCTGCCATTTTATTACCCATTCACTGTGTATGAGGTTCTTCTGCAGTCTCTGCCACCAGCTTTAATATTTATTACCTTAAATAGCTCAGTATGGTCAGGACATTTTGCCATCCCACTGCTCAACCCTTTCCCAGGCTCCTATCGAACAATGAAGAACATGAACACACAAAATACCTAAGCTGAACACTTTCATTGTCTACAGAACAAAAACTGCTCCCTGAAAACAAAGGAATTGCTTGGGAAGGCACTCAGCACTCTGCTGCTCGACGTGGTGGCTCTGATTTCTTTATCACTAACAGCCGCATCGCTGACTATGTATTAACATCCAGTATGAAATGCCATGTGAATTATTTCTTTTTAGACTTCTTTTCCAGATTATCTCAATGACTATGTGCCTTTACACCTTTGATTAACCCACCTAATTGTCCATAAACATATATCCTCAAAAAGGCCAAGGATTAACTAGTATTTTTAATAATATCATCCACATAATCAACATCATAAAGCTCTCCCTATATTGTTACAGCACAGTTTGGACTAAGACAGCAGGATTCTGGAAAAAAAATGGCATCTTAAAAAAAGGAAATATTATTGAAGAGTCAGAGCAACATATAGAAAAGTCTAAGTAGGAAGATTAAAGAGACATTCTTCTTTGCAAAGAACAATGCAGCAATAAAAGTGCACAGAGGGTAGAGGTCTATAAAGCAAGGGAGAAGGAAAGAGAATGCGACATGGAAGAAAACATTCACTGTGTCTTCCAAATAAAGCTGTGGAATGAGATTTAAGTAATATGTGAAAGTTTAATTTTACTAAGGTAGCAAATAAAGTGCAATTAAGTTGACACAGGAGACTATGGACACTTATCATATGTCTATAGAATTTATACAAATTCACAGAAGGAAAAGTATCAATGACCAGCGTATGACTCTGGAACAAAATTATGTGGCTGGTTTCTAAGTTTCTAAGCTCAAGAAGACATAATAAATCTAGTGAAGGAAGAGTTGTTAAGTGCAAGGCTAGGAAAACAGTGGAACAGGTTGCCTAGGAAAGTTATGGCATCTCAGACATGAGAGAGCATAAGAAACGGTATGAAAACAAGGAGAGGATTCTGGTTTATTATACAGGATGAATTGATCAAGTGCTCTGAGTTCAGGGTATGGGTGAACATGTTGTGTAGATATAATCATTAATATGGTAATAAGAAAAGGCTGACCACAAAATGTCTCCTAGGATTTATCTTGAGCAGACAATTATGTTTACAAGCAGGTTTACCTGTTCACAATTCTACAGATAAATGGATTAATTAACATATAGTAGCTAACACATTTAAAGTCTTTCTTTCAACTCTATCTAGGCAGATTAAAAAAAAAAAAAAATTAAAGGAGCAGTCACAAGAAATAGCCCTGATATTTCTATAGCAGCTTCACAAATAGGTGGAAATTAAGCCATAGAATTTTATATATAATTGGATTCAGTTCCAGATTCTAAGAACATTTACTGATAGTTTGTGGATTTTAAATTTACTGGTACTCAAACTATTCTTAAACTGTAATCTCAATTCAGGTAAAATGCCTATACTTAATAAGCAAAACATTCTTTCCATAAGTTACCAGAGTGTAACATCCATGTTCATATTTCATAACTGGAAAGAAATATGGTATTAGAAAATAATAAAATTAATACATCAAACAAACATGGAAGGAAAATGACTCAGTACTAACCTGCCTTTTTTCAAAATGTGAGTGCCCCAGTCTCCTTTTTCAGGAATCTCCCCTCTCTCCAAACACTGTAATAAATACTTCTGCATTGGTTCCTGATGCAGGCAGTGTTCCTGTACGGGCATTGATCAAGACTTCTGCCATGAAAAATCAGTGAAACAAGACATTACCAAATGAGATTATTAGCAATGTAATTATCAAACATTATAAACCAATATATTTTAGGTACAAGATTAATTTCGAGAGTAAGGAATTAAGCTATAGGAATTTACATACATTTTCTGAGTTTCATATGGATTGCTAGCTATCTCACAGCACACACTACAGCATTTGGGATGAAATATCCTTTATTAATCAATGCAACAATCTATGCTTGCATTACAGAAGGAGAAAATATCCCACTTCTGGATTTTGGCATCACCTGAAAGACTCAGACTGATTCTATCATATTCTGTTAAAAAAAAAAAAATAAATAAATAAATTTAAAAAAGGAGTTCTTATAGGAGTTATAGGTCTTAAACTGAGTCAGGATTTATAAACTCTAATATTTTACCAAGGAAAAATCACAGACATAACAGATCATGAAAATCACTTTTTGTTCAGGAGATGCTGAATTGTGTTTCAATCTCATATTTTGGGGATCATTTAATATGTTCAGCAGAAATGGCTCAGCTATTTATACAAATATGCATTGTTATTATTCTTCACAACAAAGGATGTCTCGCCATGACTTTTGTCTGATGAGTTATACAGTACATATTCCTTGAGGCAGCATGACAGAGGATTTTTAATGGGTTCTGTGAAGAATTAAATGTTATAACAGACTCTTAAGATATATTTCCATTTGCAGTCTAGCCTCCAGTTAGATATTACATGCAAAAAGTTTTAAATATTTTAACTAAGACTTCTGTTCACAGAGTATAATGAATGAGAATTCTTTTCTACATATTTTATAAAATATAATCTGAACAAAGGAAGATGTTATCACATTTTAAATACAATGATGAAAAGAAATATGGCTTCGGGGGCAGAAATGGGGCTTGAAGAAAACCTCAAAAAACCCTGCATTTTCTCTTTGTGATTCATGCCATTATGACTTTGAACCTGCCTTTTTTAAATGTGGGATTTAGTCTCTCATTAAGTGTAAATCAGTCATTTTCTGAAAACTGCCAATAAAATATACTAACTAGGCTTTCTACACTTTTCAGACTTCCAAATTGGTACTTTGTCTAGTGAAAACAATAAATGTCAATTGTTTTAAAATAGAAGAAAATATTTTAACTAGATATATATACTCAGCACTAACAAGATGGCCAAGGGATCAGACCCAGCCAGCATGAGTTTAGGAGGGACAGGTCGTGTTTGACCAATCTTATCTCTTTTTATGACCAGATGACCCACCTGATAGATGCAGGAAATGCTGTGCATGTTGTTTATTTGGACTCCAGCAGGGATTTTTACTCTTTTGACTCTTTTGATTTTTTTTTTATTCTTTTGACTCTGTCTCTGACTCTTTCCAGCACACGCCTGGAAAAGCTGGCAGCCCGTGGCTTGGACAGGAGCACTCTCTGCTGGGTTAAGAACTGGCTGAATTGTTGGGCCTAGAGAGTGGTGGGGAATGGTGCTGCATCCAGCTGGTGGCCAGTCACCAGTGGTGTCCCTCAGGGGTCTGTGCTGGGGCCAGTTCTGTTCAATATTTTTATTGATGACATAGATGGGGGTATTGAGTCTTTCATTAGTAATTTTGCAGACAACACCAAGCAGGAAGATCTGCTGGAAGGTAGGGGAGTTCTGCAGAGAGACCTGGAATGGTTGGATGGACGGGCAGAATCCAACAAGATGAAGTTTAACAAGTCCAAGGGCCGAGTCCTGCTCTTTGGCCACTACAACCCCCTGCAGTGCTACAGGCTGGGGACAGTGTGGCTGGACAGTGCCCAGGCAGAAAGGGACCTGGGGGTGCTGGTCAACAGCAGCTGAACATGAGCCAGCTCTGTGTCCTGGTGGCCAAGAAGGCCAATGGCCCCTGGCCTGTGTCAGGAATAGTGTGGCCAGCAGGAGCAGGGAGGTCATTCTCCCCCTGTACTGGGCACTGGTGAGGCTGCACCTCGAGTGCTGTGTCCAGTTCTGGCCTCTCAGTTTGGGAAGGATGTTGAGATGCTGGAAGTGCATCCAGAGGAGGCAACGAGGCTGGAGAGGGGCTGGGAACACAAACCCTGTGAGGAACGACTGAGGGAGCTGGGGGTGTTTAGCCTGGAGAAAAGGAGACTCAGGGGAGACCTTATGACTCTCTACAATTTCCTGAAGGGTGGCTGTAGTCAGGTGGGGTTTGGTCTCTTTCCCCAGGCAGCAGCTGACAGAATGAGAGGACACAGTCTTAAGCTGGGCCAAGGGAAATTTAGGTTGGATATGAGGGAAAAATTTTATATGGAAAGAGTGATAAAGTACTGGAATTGTCAGCCTGAGGAGGTGGTGGAGTCACCATTCCTGGATGTGTACAGTAAAAGACTGGATGTGGCACTCAGTGCCATGGTTTAGTTGAGGTGTTGGAGCAGGGGTTGGATTTGATGATCTTGAAGGTCTCTTCCAACCTAGTCATTCTGTGATTCTTTGATCCCACACTTTACTGAATGAATAGCTAAAAGTAATTTTGAGTGGGTTTTTTTTAATATATATAAAATGTTTTTCAGTCTTGTGCCTTGTGTTCATCCTATTAGGCAGTTTACAATTCTCTATGTGTGCATGCATTTGCTCATGTATTTTTTCCATTTCAGCAGCATACCCCTGAGTGGTGGCTCGTCTGGCCTGACTACAGCAAGCTCTGTCATGGTCCCAGATCCATCTTCTCCAAATGGACATGGAGCTTCAGTGTGAAAGCCTAACTCTTGTTTAGTGTTCAGGTCTTTTAGCTGAAGCTGCAGGCAGAATCAGAGAAAAATATTCATTTATTTGGATTATTTAATTCCCTATTTCCATTCCAATAGAAACTGACATTTATTTCTTCCATTTTTCTAACTCCTGCACACACTTTATAACAGCTACCTGATTCTGCATAACAGTTACAGCAGCTTCTTCAAGCTGCTAATTCTGCAGCCTGATGTTTATAAGTGTATTCTTCATTACATATCAACACAAGCATAGGACACATTTGTAAAGAACCAATGAGAGACACAGCTTAAACTGACCTGCAAGTGCTTGCAATTTCAGAATGTCAAATGGATGAATACAGTTACATCAATCTTAATAGCATATGCCCATTTTGCAAAAAACATTTGCTTTGCTACTTTTTTTTTTTTTTTTTTTTAAATGAGTCTTGCTATATTTCAGGTAGGATTTTCAAAGTTGACAGAAATTAGGTGTCCAGTGGCTTTCAGGGCTGCTTGTGGAAATAAGTTATTTGAAGAATGAATTTCACTAGAATGGGCAAGCTTAGATCCTGCTTCATTCTTCTTGGCTTTAAATACTTATTGGAGAGAGAAGAAATTACGTTCCAAGTTTGTGGACTTAGAACTTCCAAACCAGCTGAGGACGCATAGCCTTATGAGCTCACATATCCCCACTGAGAGGGTCAAGTGGAAATCAGATTCACAGCAGGTCAACTCAGATCATGTACTCTCTCCTAGGTCAGGTTATAAAATACAGAGTGAAAATTTATCAAGCATATGCAGGAACATTTCTGGTAACTATTACATGCAATATCGAACTTTATAAATAGCTAATGACTGCAAATTTGCAAAAATGGTTTCCTCAGTCTTCAAAATATCTTTGTATAGAAGTAGCATATCCAAGACATTTAAAACAAAAGAAAAGGAAACAAAAAGAAACCAAAAATTAATTTCATCAGGACAGTAAGTAATTGAAATTCTTAGTCAGGGATTCCCAAAATTATTGTGGTCACTTCTTTCCAGTACTGACAGCAGCTGCAACAGCAAAACTTTGTGTTCACCGTGCAGTATACACACACAAGTGTTTGAAATCCTTAGTACAGGTTTCCTCACACAGATTTAAATTGCAAGTTTTGAGATGTATAAAAATTTATATAATTGAATGAGATAAATTAAATTATTGGGAATTTGACAATTCCACTCTTAAAAATTTTGTCAGACTGTCTTGCCCTTGAGTTCTTAGAAATGCAATGACCTAACATTTTCCATTATTACTTATTCATTCTGTCCAGTGCTTTACCAGATCAGTCACAGGGCCTCCAGATGAAAGTAAACAACACTCCACGACCATTTCTAGACTTAAATCATTAATTACTTGAATAAAAGGTAGCTGTATTTAGATAGTATAAAATCCCAATAAAATTGCAGTCAATTGTTTTTGCCCTTACAATGACGAAATTTTATATTAAATGTATAACTTCTTATATAAAAATATTTCCCCCCTTACTCCTACCAATATGTGCAACCCCAACTAAATATCAATACATATCACAAGCTCCTATCTGTCATAAAATTGCACTAAGATTTACCTGCACATGCAGGCAGACAACCTGCAGAAACTGGACTGTTCAAAATGAGGTGTGCAAATTTATGCAGACTTTGGCCTTAAAATAAAACATCCCTTAAAAATTCTCGCTAGTTCTAAGATTACATCTAAGTATGAGCTTCATCTTCAAATCCTATAGCATTTCTATATTCTAAACAAATGTAAAAAGTGAGTTTGTATTCTATTTTAGGAAAGGCCAGAAACTCTTTTTGAGCAAGAAATAGCTACTCATTCTACAGTACATAAACCTTCAGAAGTTACAGAAAATACATAAATTCTAGCCAAGGTTATATAATTCACCACAGAATTTTGCAGAAAAATGTAGGAGACAACAGGAAAAGCTCTGGTACTTGGAAGAACTCTGTAATTATCAAAATAGAGGAGACAGAGAGTAGCAAAATGAAGGTAGCGATTTTATCTCCTTTTTGTAGTTTCATCTGTGTTTCTGAGAAATTTCTAGACCTTTGAGTATTACTTCTTTCACTTAAAAAGAATTCAAATAAGGTAATTTTATTTATTTGGGGCTGGGTTTGACCACTGGTTCATAGTAAGCTTTCACATCCTGACTGCTGCCTGTAATTTTTCTGTTTCTATACAACATCTCTATTTTTTACTGCACTGTAAGAATCCAACTAGAATGAAGCCAACATGTTGCATTTTAGATTATGCTTCCATGAGTAACTAATTTATACATAGAATAATAAATTAGTATTGGATATTATCAGCATATTAATGGTAAAAGCAATAAATGTTATTGTGGCTTATGCTGTGGGTTGCACATGCATACAAGAGACTACTTAGGTCTATAGCAACCTACTGACTTCTTGTAGATTGTAACAATTTATAGCTACTAATAAACCAATTATTAAATGAATTGTGAAGTATTTGAAAGTACAGACAAAAATCACTTAGCCAGTTGCATAGGGTTGTTTTGGAAAAAGAAAGCAGAAAGCAAACTATTACATTTACAAATGTTCTGAGCCACCAGGTCTGGAGGCTAAAGTTGTATATTGCATAATGGATATATTAAATGTAGCGTCAAAATATTTTTGGAGTGCTTTACTAAATGGCCTGGAGATGCATATTTAAAATTAGAAAGAATGGGTAAGCTTTGCTTACCTATGTTTTCCATTTCTATAACCTAAACTGAGACTACAAAATTAGCTGACTCAGAACACATTTGAGGAGAAAATGTAAGATAAACTCCTTCACTATCCCCAGAAGAGATTTTAAATTCAGACTCAATGTTCCTTTGAATGCCACAAGCCCATTCACATTTTAGTCTGGAATGCAGTTGTCTCTAGCATTTCCCATCAGAACCGTTTCTGGAGCCTTTATGCATTTAAGGAATCACCTTGATCTTTCAAATCCATAGCAAGGTTAAGGGACTGTGTGGCTCATTTCAGGAAAGCATCCTTCTACTGGCTTCAGATCAATTCAGTGCTATGCCCACAATGGGGTTTTTTGCCCTTGCCTATAGGCAGAGCTCATTGACACAATTTTTCCTTAAATTATGCACCCATGTTAAGTATACTTATAAATTCTAATTCTATTTTAAGATTGACAGCATTAAGTCCTTTCTCCATTCCTTTATATGAGAATTCTTAAAGACATATTAAACTGCAATCAGAGGTTTAAGGCCCACTGATGGCCATATTGCAAAGAAGAGATACTGACTATTATCTTAATTGGCTTCCACAGGTAGGTTGGTCTGATTCTGCATACTGTCAGTATTTCCACGCAGGAATTAACATTTCCTAACATCAGCAGGAAACTCTGCCTTCCATGCCACGATGAACTGTGCAGAATGGGTCTGCACACCAGTGAAGAACTATAGCAATGTGCACTTCAGCAGGTGCAAACAGGTTGAGCTGCCCACAAAGAGATCTGCAAGCTGTAGGCAGTTATCTGTAGATACCAGGTAACTGAGACCATCTGTGTCTCAACAAGTTATTTATTGCTATGTTGAAAAATATTGCAAGTTTATATGTGTTATATCTGGAATACCTTGTGAAGTTTAGTTCCTCTTCTCAAGGATGGACCACATAACACAAAGGAAACTTTTGTGATATGTCCAACTCAACTGTTAGGAAGAAAAAAATAGTAATAATTAACTATATGTTACATACAACAGTTTGCGTGGCATACTTTAAACCCAATAAAAAGATAAGTACAACAGGTAAAAATATTAGTCAATGAGGTTAGTGTCAGGGTGAGGAAGGCCTATTAATAGTGCAAGTTAATCTGGGCTCACATTAGTATCATAAATTGTCCATTTTTACTGAGGGAATTGGTTGCAGAGCATAGGCCAATACAACAAAAGGAAGGAAATGTATAACTGAATTCTGTATTTTCAAGACCAGTTCTTTTCTCCTCATTTAGTTCGAAGTTAATGAGGTTTTGCACATCAAATTTGGCATTTCCTCAAGAGAGTTTTCCTAAGTGATATTTTGCCCCACAAGTGAGAAGTTCTCCAAGCTGTGTTTATTTAAGACATAGAGGTATTAACATTGACTCTGACAAACAAACAACCAGTCCACAAAATGTCATACATGTTGGCTACAATTCTTATTTTTCTTAAACTATTCGGTAAGACTTGTATGAAGTAGAAAAGAAACCAACCAAAAAGGGAGTATCACTTAGATTTTGAACTTTCTGTGCAGGAGATTTCCATTTTCTTCCAAATGCAGCAACTTGAATATTGGGAACATCTTCTGATACTTGTGTGCAATGCACCCATGTTTGCCATCATCCTCTACTTTTCATATCTAAATTTTCAATGGGAAGAGATGTCACTGATGTTTCTGCAGTAAAAGAAAATCTATATTTAGAGCCCATATCTGTTTAAAGGCATTATAAACCAAAAGATTATATTGCCTGGTAGTGGTGGATCTAGCACGGGAATTTCAGGCAACAAAGCTGCAAACCCCTCCTTACTCATGTTAGTCCTGTGGAGGGGTAGAAAACCAGGCCAGTGGCTTCATGGATCCACGCCACACTCATGCAGAGGCCATGCCTCTTTTCTTTGTATTGTTTCAAGGACAGGAAATGTCCTGGCAGAGGAGAATCTTTCAACACTACTATTTCAAATTTTTCCATCCCAGGCATATTTCTTCCCCTTTGTTTGCAGAAGGCATGATTCACCTTGGTCCAGGCCCGTGCCCCTCAACATTGGGGTATTAATTCTAAGTTCTTCCTGCTGTGTGAAGTACCATATATAAATATATATATATATATATATATGTGTGTGACCTGCTCTGCCACACAGGAGTGATTCATGGAAACGAAAGGCACTTCTGCTTGTGTTACCTTTGAGCGGAATTGTGACTTCTACAAAATCTTCCTTGGAGCATTTATTGATCCAGCCATTGTGAAGAAAAACATGTGCAGGAAAATGGTAGAAGACTTCTTTTATAACAATTTTTTCCAAAATCACCCATCTGATTGAAAATAAACTAGACATTATTAATTTATACCTTTTAAGCAACAAAATATTCTGTGTATACAGCTTTAAGTTTCTACCTTCATCGAATCAATAAAAAGTTTTCTTTTGACAGACTTCTTTAGGAAATAAAACTTCAGAAAATATATTTTCTATGTGTATGTGTTTCTGTCTGTTCCACTACAATCCAGAATAGTCAGTGTTGTTACAGATCTTGTGAAATTAAATGTAGGGATAGGTTTGCTGTAATGATCTATTGCATCTCAAAATATGGAAAGGCTTCAGTATGCAACCTCTATTTTCCAATGGGAAATTATATTATCAATGTCATAACAGAAAAAAGATCAGGATTTCTATGGCTTTAGTCATCAAAAAATCCACTCAACACACAGCTTTCTCTCTGGTGAGAGAAAGCATTACCTTATTCTATGTTCAAATTACATTATTTTATGTAATAAGGAACAAACTTCAGCTAGTTTTTTCTCGATTTTAGAATATGATTCTTTGGAAATAAAGCATCTGTAGAATCAAATCTCTGAGTCTTGGTAAGCTTGGTTACACTCTCAGTCTTGCTGAAGTGAATGAAAGTTTGATAGTTCATTATAATGTTACCATCTAGGAAATAGTCTCTTGTTTTTCTGAGTCTGAGTTTAACCTACAGAGTCATTTTGTAATTTTAGGTTTTCTTAGAAAAGAAGAGAGAACAAGAGACTCAGGTTATCATAATCTGGAAAAATCATTTCCATTATCAACATTATCTGCAGGAGTAAAATACCTGTAGAATCTGTTCTGTTGCTTTTAAAAAACAATGGGTCAAAAATGTAGCCAAGGGATTGAATAAAATACCAATTCATGGTACTCTTTGCTGTTGGTGCTTATTTTCAAAAAATATGCAAATTTTTTTTAGCTACAGTAGCCGCTTTGGAGTCAGAAGCAGGATGAGAAAAAATGCTGCAGGACTACAGCCTTTTTATCTGCCAGTCAACCTCATATACACAGGAACCCTTAAAAAAATATTTTGCAAGGATTAGAAGGAAAGAACCCGTGAGGCCAGAACAGCCTTTCTTCTGTGTTCCTCTTCTGAATCTAATGAAACAATTTTACATTCTTATCTTTACCTAGAAGCATATAGCCCCAAAAATAAATTCTTTTTTTTTTTTACTTATCCATCATCTAAAAATGTACAGGAAGATAAAATTTACAAAAGTTTCAAAAGTATGATGTCATATTGTTTCCTAAAAAACAAAAGCTTTGTTGACTGTGCTTACGAAATGATAGAAACTTTAATGGAGAAAAGTTTCCCACATAATTGTACCATTTTACATTGTCATAGCATTTCCTGGGAAAACTCACAAAAGTATGTGTGATGACACAGGGAACATGTATTGCTTAAAATGGGTATTTGTTGGCTTTTTTTAACTGGGCCTGAAGCAATTAGGTTTGGAAACATATTATTTATGAATGGAGTCATCTAATCTTTTGAGAAACCAGCTGAAAAATTAAATCTCTACAGCTAAGATTTTTAATTCATGTGACTCCATGAGTTATTCTGTTGAACACAGAAGCAGTTTTCTTGGGAGGTTGGGTTGCAAATGCAAGTTTGAATATAACAGTTGAGGGCTAGTTTTTTGGGTTTTAAAAAAAATAGTAAAACCCTTGCATTTTTCCCACAGTCCCATAGTTCCAGAATTTCAATGTCTGTGAGAATAATATTGATCAAAAGAATCAAAGAAAAAAAGAGCAATTACTAAGAACAGAGAATTCATCATTTGAGAGTAAATTAGAGTAAAGGAAACAGCAACAGAGTGAATACCCAAAGAGTTGTTACTCGAAATCTTTCCTATAAGGAGAAGATTAGGGTCTTATAGCCCAGGATACAGAAAAGCCCTTTAGAATTTCAGAGGAAGGATTTAGCAAGCCTGAACAAGCTTGTTCAAAAACTGACACAGAATCTGGATTATACAGAAAAAATCCTTGTGAATTTGCAGATGAGTAGTACTTCCACAGGAGTGAGTATTCACAGAAGTCAAGTGTTATTGTTCAGGTTTTTCTCTACGTGTTTTATTCTTGGCAAAAATGTAACACATTCTTATAAAATAAAGATTTTTTTTAAAAGGTCAGGACAGTTTGGGTTTTTGAAAGAAACAGGAATCTGTCCCTCTTCCAGTCTGTACTGATACCTCATCCATTGCAGCAGGCAGTCTTGCTGTTCAGATTTCTGAAAGACACTATCCTTAAGGCATACTACACAGGACTATTATCTGTTATCATCAAAAAGACTAATCTATACAACTGCCTACATTACTCCTTCAAACAAGATGAGCTCTACTAGCATTTTCAGATTTAACTTGTGAACTCCGAGCTACCAGTGTGATCAGTTCTTGACCAGCATGACACTGGGCATGAATCTTCTCTTCCTCAATGGAAAAAGAAAATACAGAGGACATAATTGCTAAGATCTGGATTTCTTTTCATACTAAAACCTTGTTCATCTAGAATCTTTAAAAATAGTAAGAAAAGCAGATGAAATAAACACAGTTATGTGTAAAGAATAAATGAAGTACATCAAGTACATTTCTCTTTCATCAAGTACATACTCTCTCCCACCCTCCCCAAAAGAAGATTTCTAGGTACATCACAATGATTTCCTTAAAACAAAACAAAACAAAACAAAACAAAACAAAACAAAACAAAACAAAACAAAACAAAACAAAACACCCACAAAAAACAAAAAAACAACCAAACAAAAAAATCCAAGGTGAAATTCTTAACACTAGAGTCTAATAAAGTATCAGTTAAACATGTTCTGATCTGAAAGAGAGATTTCTTTTGGATCTGACATCTGGTTTAGTTACTTTGTTCTTATGCCAATAACTACTCAAGGAATTACTCTTCTAGGAAAAGCCATTTAATCTCAAAAAGCAACAGCATGTTTACCAAAAAGCAAGAAATAGGTGGAAGAAATTGAAACATGAAAAAATAAGAGAGTCTTCTTGGAAGACTGACAGTGTTCAGGAAAGTTAACAAGAAAAGTTCACAGACTACTTTAGATGGAGTGGTTACAAAAGCAAGCTATCCTACAGAAATGTTATCAGTTCTAACAATCAGGCATATTTTAATAAAGCAGCAATGCCTCCCCAGCCTTAAAGGCTGGAATATTAGAACAAAACTCTTAGAGAACATTTAGTCCAACTCAGAATTACTTTATCACCTTACCTGTTTTACTGTTGCACAACAGTGATGATGCTCAAAAACAATGTTAGCTATGGAGACAACAACTGTATGGAGTATTAAACATCAATATCTTTGATACTCTATCTACGAAAAGTTTTTTGAAAATGTAAGTTTTAACAAAGAGACACACACATTCATTCTTCCTCATTATTTTACCTGGCCTCTAGCAAAAGTGATCAGACTGTTTTTTGAGTTAAGCCATTGCTTCCCCAAGTCACTTTTTTCTCCTTGTATATGAAGATAAACCTCTCCAGGGGCATCTGCCTTTTTCAAGTCTCCAGTGTGCAAATGGATTTCATATTCCACAGCTTCAGAAAAAATAGACAAAGAATCCCAAAAAGTCAGCAGGAGAAAACACTCGTCCTCTTGCCTGACACACACATTATATACCAATTCTGTGCAGGTTTCACCCTAATCCCAAACTGTACCACCAGACAAGGTCTCTTCAGTGTTGGTGACATACATAACCAAAACACATTCTTGGTGCATAACAGGATGGCAATCTACAGAATATAGATTTTTGTCTCTGCTCTGACATCACTGGCAGAAAATAAGAGCTACTGGTTGCTGTTTGGGGCACAGATCTCTTGTGTACTGTCCCCTTCCATGTAAGGTAGGAAATTATTTTTTAAGAAAAAAGCCATATTCGCATCCTCTTCAGAAACTATTTTTTTCTTTCTAAGATTGTTTACTGATATTTCTTTTATTTTCTCACTCTCTATTTTTAACTATCATTAGTAAGACCATAATACTATCACAATGCTCTTAAGTTAAAATATGTGACTATGAAACAAAAATAACAAATTAAAAATACATTCAACATCAGTTTTAACACACAAATATAAAAGACTCCTGACATTTTGTATCACTCTCCTTTTCTTTGAACCTCCCATTAATAATATAATAGTCCACAAATCCGGTTCAGATAAGTTAATTTTGAGTTTAAGGGAAAGCATTCCTGAGTTTCTCAGCTGTGGTCATAGTACAGAGATTGGAAGAGACACTTATGCCCCCTATATGAAGCTTCTGCTTCCTTGCCTCCTTTTGTCACAGTACATAGGGAAGTGATGTAGATGAGATCAGACTGAATTCATGCCAAAGAAATTTCATTGAAATTTCCTATGTTCACTTTTTAAGTGACCTATTTCAGCCCCTGAGTTTATCGTGGAAACAAGGAACAAGGAAACACTTATACAGAAGCAGGCTACAATCTCAATATTCCCTGTTATTTGCATCATTGTAACAACCAGGACCCCAGGACAAAATCAGATGGATTTTTGAGGGAACAATTTTATTTTTCTTCTGGGGTTGTGAGCTCTAATTCAGATTATAATAATGAGTATCATTTGTATAGTGTGCTTATTTGTGTAATGAGCTGGTACTGTCAATTTAGGAATCTAACTTTGGTGGCTATATCAGGACTGAGATCTTCATGTAGTCAGCAGGGGAAGGCAGGTGCTATAGAAAACACCTCTGATGGGTTCCCACACATTCTAAACACTAGAACTCAGGAGTCTAAACTTAGATGGTCTAAATGTTCCTCTGCTTCAGCCTAAGAATAAAAGCTATGCTCTTGTAGAAATACAAATTTGTAAATTATGACTGACTAATATTTTTAGTAAGAACAACATTTTTCTCCACTGTAAAATGCAAAGTCACATTTGGGATGTAGGTAATGAACAATGCACAAGAATGTATTTGAAAACATTTGTATTATCTCTTAAACTTTTTCTGTCACAAACTGTTTTGTTTTGGTTTTTTTTAAGAACTGAGCAGCCTTGAAATCCGACGTTTTACAAATACTGATCTATCTTTGACCATCAAACATTATGAGCCCTTACTCCCACAACCTTCATCACTGTAGCAGTAAGACATAGACAACATCTAGACTATGTGACATTTACATGCTGGAGAAAGTCTTTCAGCTTCGTTGTGCCTCTTGTCCCTCCCTGGAACTTGGCTGGATCAACAACATCTGATTTCCCAGACAAGAGATGTGGGCAAAGGAGGGGAATGGTGCTTTAGATAGGCATGAAATCAAGGAGAAACCAAACCCTTTCAGTTTCACAGCAGACAGTACAAGCTAAATACACATTATTCAAGTCTGAAACATGTATTTCAGTCTAATGTACATCATAGTACGCATGAATATCTAAGTATACATCCTGGAAACATCTGATATTCTCAGTACATTTTTCTTCTTCAATCAAATTTTTTTCCAAGAGAGAAATGGTCTATTTAAGCAAACTGTGCATTCTTTAAAAAGATTATAATTATGAGAAAATTCTAGTAGGTTTAAGAATTATTCAATGAACCCAGAAGCTAAAGCTGTCATTTAGTTTCATGCGTAGGTGATAGGAAAACCGGGAGGGGAAAAAAACTGTTCTGAGGTTATTTATTTTAAGCTTTTCTTACAGCTCTTTTAACAAGTTGAGTGTTCAATGTTGAGTGTTATAATCAAAAGGTCTGAATTCAAATATTGTGGCATCTTATATAGCTATTTCTTTTTATTTTTAAAATAAAAAGGTCCCATAACAGGATTAATGGTTTTAAAGAGTGGGTTTGTATAGACTGTAAAATTAATATTTAAAAGGATTCATTGAATAATAATAAGGGCTGTATAAGTCTGCTAATAAAAGTGTGTTCATTTCAATAAACTTCTGAAATGTATTTGTTTCTCTTTGGCTTTTACTTCA
>VYXF01012751.1:895339-948489 GCA_013397295.1 Polioptila caerulea
ATTTGTGTAATGAGCTGGTACTGTCAATTTAGGAATCTAACTTTGGTGGCTATATCAGGACTGAGATCTTCATGTAGTCAGCAGGGGAAGGCAGGTGCTATAGAAAACACCTCTGATGGGTTCCCACACATTCTAAACACTAGAACTCAGGAGTCTAAACTTAGATGGTCTAAATGTTCCTCTGCTTCAGCCTAAGAATAAAAGCTATGCTCTTGTAGAAATACAAATTTGTAAATTATGACTGACTAATATTTTTAGTAAGAACAACATTTTTCTCCACTGTAAAATGCAAAGTCACATTTGGGATGTAGGTAATGAACAATGCACAAGAATGTATTTGAAAACATTTGTATTATCTCTTAAACTTTTTCTGTCACAAACTGTTTTGTTTTGGTTTTTTTTAAGAACTGAGCAGCCTTGAAATCCGACGTTTTACAAATACTGATCTATCTTTGACCATCAAACATTATGAGCCCTTACTCCCACAACCTTCATCACTGTAGCAGTAAGACATAGACAACATCTAGACTATGTGACATTTACATGCTGGAGAAAGTCTTTCAGCTTCGTTGTGCCTCTTGTCCCTCCCTGGAACTTGGCTGGATCAACAACATCTGATTTCCCAGACAAGAGATGTGGGCAAAGGAGGGGAATGGTGCTTTAGATAGGCATGAAATCAAGGAGAAACCAAACCCTTTCAGTTTCACAGCAGACAGTACAAGCTAAATACACATTATTCAAGTCTGAAAAATGTATTTCAGTCTAATGTACATCATAGGACGCATGAATATCTAAGTATACATCCTGGAAACATCTGATATTCTCAGTACATTTTTCTTCTTCAATCAAATTTTTTTCCAAGAGAGAAATGGTCTATTTAAGCAAACTGTGCATTCTTTAAAAAGATTATAATTATGAGAAAATTCTAGTAGGTTTAAGAATTATTCAATGAACCCAGAAGCTAAAGCTGTCATTTAGTTTCATGCGTAGGTGATAGGAAAACCGGGAGGGGAAAAAAACTGTTCTGAGGTTATTTATTTTAAGCTTTTCTTACAGCTCTTTTAACAAGTTGAGTGTTCAATGTTGAGTGTTATAATCAAAAGGTCTGAATTCAAATATTGTGGCATCTTATATAGCTATTTCTTTTTATTTTTAAAATAAAAAGGTCCCATAACAGGATTAATGGTTTTAAAGAGTGGGTTTGTATAGACTGTAAAATTAATATTTAAAAGGATTCATTGAATAATAATAAGGGCTGTATAAGTTTGCTAATAAAAGTGTGTTCATTTCAATAAACTTCTGAAATGTATTTGTTTCTCTTTGGCTTTTACTTCACGAGGATGATGTCTGAGAAAATCTGTTTGCTTAAAAGTAGCTTTATTTCACTGCAGCACTATCTGTTTCAGGGACTTCCCCTGGGACCATTTTTTTTTTTTTAATGATTTAAACTAAGGGCTCGGAAAGTTCTTATGGTATCACTCATGTTTGATGATGAAGTAAACCAAGAGTTTTCCCAGCCTGGAGCCCTAAAATATCTCATTCCTTTCTTCAAGGGAATTAAATATGCACTGCCAGGTATAAGACAACATAGCTGCATTAAAGTCAGCACAGCTACACAGACTTGATCTTTCTGGAGTTCCAGATGGTTGAAAACACATGAGCTGTCCAGGTGACACTTTAGTTAGCATTTACCAATGGCATTTTACTTTCAGGGGAGTTAGGATATGCAGTCTCTGTGTTACTCTTTCAGAGTGTTGCCTTGTCTGTGTAACCGGGCCATGTGAACAGATTTGTTGAAGTCAAAAGGTTACTTGCATGAATAAGAACAAAATATTTTCATCCATGTGTCTGACCACTTCTGTGGGGGTAGATTAGAAATCGCAGTGCTCACATTGTTACTGCTTTTGTCCATTAATATTTGAATCATTAATATACAGAACCATGAGCTTAGCTTAGAAATGTATAAAGTGTTTCTGCTGAGTTGGTATTTTCAGCTGAGTCTGCTGAATCTATTGATGCATAATTTAAAGCTCAATGTAGTCATAGCAAATAATTCCTATTAATTTTCCACTATTAAAGTGAAATAAAAGTATACAAAGTAGCCCCTATGAAAGGAGCCATAAGAGAAAGGGGATTCTGGGAAATGGGGTAAAAGTTTTTAGGCTGAGTTTGGACCATTCTGATTGTGTTCTGTATGAATAGCATACCCCAATAACAAAAATCTACTCAGACAAGCTTGTCATTCTTTGTCTCTTTTCAATCCTATTTATAAAAATTCTCTTTCAGATGTAAGCCAACATATTGCAAAACTGAATGCAATCACCTAATTCTAATTAGGTGTTTTTTTCTAAGGAAAAAAAAAAAAACCCAAACCATAAATTAAAGATAGGAGAGTAAATATGTATTATTTCTTTTTATTATTATTTTGTATTAATTTTTTCTGTGTGTGTGTCTATGAATAAAACCAGAGTATAAAAAAGAAGACATTGTAGACTGAAGTAGTATTGGGACCACAAAGAATAAAAGTGATATTAATACTTGTAGTTGTAAATCACTGGACTCCACAAAATGGTTTGTGAGAAATTTTCTAGGTTGGTAAATACTCCCATCTATGGATTGATTTTTGAAAGAGAGCATATACACATCTTTTCCCAGAAATGTTCCAAGGAAAACACCCCAAATTTCTAATATATCTCAATAATTAATTACTTTACATATCAGAATAATGCTTTCAGACACTATCTCCATTTAGCTCTTAGCATAATAGAGGCTTTGAGGGTGTATTCTAGAATTTTAATTTTTTTGAAATGTTTGTACTTTTTATATGCAGTAAAAAAGTTTACAAGTTTGAATTCAGAAAATAGTTGTTCATGTTTACAGTTCTTCTCAAATCTTCTTAAATAAATCAGGGAAATAGGGCCTTTTAATAAGGTCTAGGATTACTATATCATGATTGTACATCCAGCATATATTACATCCAACATCCAATGTTTTTTTGAATCTGATGGATCAAAAGTCTAAAAATGGTAAGGTTTTTAGGTACATGAATACAAGGTGACCATTTTTTTAAATTCAAACCCACGCAAAACCAGAAATTTAAAAGGTCTTTGCTGTTTTTTTTCAAGTTCCAACTTTAAGTTGGATGAAATATTTAGGATACTCTCCTTAGAGAACCGTCTGCACAAGTCCATGTGGTCTATTTTACTTCTTTTTGGGGGCTGTGTCCATCTTTTTCTATTAGTTTCCATTTAAGCAGAATGCACTTTGTACTATAGCCTCTAGCAATAAACCTCCTAACTGGCACTAAAAGCCTCAATATATGATCTTTACTCTCTCCATCAATCCTCTTTATTCTAATGAGCTGAGTAAATGAGAAGTTTGTCCTTAAGTACTAGTGACCAAGTTATCAGTATAAAATTGGTTGTTCCAGGGGGAGTGGTGGGGGGTGGTTGGCAGAAATCACTTAATTATCTCTCTGGCATCATACCATTCACATGTGTTACTAACAGCAGAGAAACATGCAACTTAATATGTATTTTTGTAGAATATCACTTGCTGTGCTATAAATTTCTCATTGACATCAATAAAACACTAGTGTAATTGAAATTCTTGGATATCTCTTTGCTGGCTAACTGTGACATTTTAAAAATTCTACCTTTGTTATGTAGGGGGTCTGCAATTCTTTCCTTCTTTACTATGTTTCTAGATCATATGTATTTCTTTATGAATAGGAAGAGACAAATAATGTCACATGGTAGATGATATTTTGTGCTCATCTTCAGGTGACATGGCATTAATTGGAAGAGATTATAAATAACCAAGAGCTAAAACTGGAAGATCATCTAATGTGAAAGAAGCCAAATACTGTGTTTGGTATCAGCTGTTAGAGCATCTCTCATAATCCTCATACCAATGATTTCTCTTTTGTGGTAAATTCATGCGCAAAACCATCACATTCCATAATATCAAATTCTTATGGAAATCTTCCCACAGTATTTTCAGCCCAAAAAAGATATACTGGTACTCCAGAGACAGATCCTGACCCCAGCAACAGAAAAGGACATAGCTTACCAGGCAAAGGCTCCTGATCTGCATAGAGAGCTTGCAGCTCCACACATTTTTCTTTCTTAGGCTTGAACCAGCAGTCAGAAGCTAAATACATCTCTTCCTTTGTGCCTGTGTGCTTCACACACAGTAAATCTAAGTGCCATGGCTGTTTTAGCTCGCTGTGCAGGCCAGTTACCTGAACTTTGTATATTGAGCCAGTATCTGCCAGTTCATCCTGTGTGAGGAGAAAGAGAAGATGAATGGATCTCATTTCAACTGTGCCAGAACAAATGTAGTTGAAGCTGTATTCAACAGTTGAACAAACTTCAGTAGTTAAAAAATTGGGGCAGATTTATAACTCGTACTATTTTTCCCCTTTCTAACCAATATGAAATTGATTTAAAAACGTCAATGAGGAGATGGAATACTTGAGGTTTTATATTAGGAACAACCAATGGCAGTCACTGCTGAAATCTGTACACAGAACAAGGCACAATGTTCATAAATATTACACAGATTCTGTAGATTATTTTCAGGCACAGAAGCTTTAGTCAATTTTTAAAACTTTGGACACTATTGGAAATATTTCTTACAACAATAAAAATTATGCAAATAATTATACATTTGAAAGAAAGCTAATCCAGTTTTGAGGAAACATCCAAGATATCCTTTATTCCTCATTCTAGATAATAGAAATTGTACATTAAAATCTTGCATTCATACTTGAGGGAAAAAAAACCAATCTAGTTCTACTGGGGATAATGCACCATCTCTAGGACATATCATTGCTTGAGTAAGTGAAAGCAGAAGAGGCCTCAGATATTATAATTAGTGGCTTAAAATCAATATATCTTTTTGCACTGTTAGGAAAAAAAGGGAGAAAACAGAAGTTGTCTTTTCCTATTCAATACTTCTTGGATTCTTTCTCCTGCTCTTTCATTTTGGATATGCTCAGGTAGTAGAAACCCGTGTGACCTGACTTCAGTCCTTCCTCTGACAGAGCACTTCCAGTTTCATATTTTTTTTTTGTATTTACCAGAAGTTCTTGGAAATAACTCAGAAAAAGCCTGAGTCCTCCTCATTATGGGTCATGTTTGTAGTTAGTCTAGTCTAAGTTCCTATTTCATTAAAGAGGGGCATCAAAATACAACAAATTATTTCTTTAGCTCTATCATAAAATTTAATTTATCAAGAGGAAAAAGGAAGAGACAATAAATAACGGGGGGGAAAGGGAAACCATACTAGAAAAAGCAGTTCATAGAAACTGATGGAATGAATAAATCACATGAGAGAGAAAAGAGAAAAATTAACCTACTGTACATTTTGTGCATCTGTGCATTTAATCTCATTTATGATTCTTTCTTCTCTATCATCAGGCCCAAAAGCTCTACAGTATCCCATGGCATATTGTATGCTTACAAATTGCTGATTTTTGTGAGATCAACAAAGCCTGTAAATCAGTACCTGCCGTGTGCTATACACTGTGATATGCACCAAGGGACCCATTTGCTCACTTAAACATTCGCAGTGTGAGGCACTGGGAGAATTTGCTCATTCAAAAACCATTGTTCATGGGTTGCTACCTACAAACAAAAATGATGATCTGTGCCAAACTACACAGAGGACTTAAAAATCAATTTGGTAGTTTAGTTTAAAGAAACAATTTATCTCAGAATTAAGTGGATTATTGGCTGCATGATTCGTAGGCTTTTCTTGTAACAGAGAAAGGTTGAAGTACTTTGATCTGAATTGCTTTTCCTGTGACTTGAAGTGGCAACTTTTTGTGACACAGGTTGCTGTAGAAGATGAAAGAAAAGCGTATTGGATCCTCTTCACCACTCAAGTCAGATCCAGTGATATCCATTTTCCAGAAACCTGATGACTTTGTGTTGATTTCAGGCAGCTTAGGACTGAGAGTTGACCATCTACCCTTAAAAATTATCAAAGAAAAAGGAAAGATGACAGCATGAGAGAATAGCATGATCTAGCAGGACCATAGGCTTTACGGTATACAAACTAAGTTCTTTTTGCAGGTTATGTTGTATCTATAGCAACTGCTCACTAAGAATAACACATCAATACCTTTATTTTATTTTTTGTTAACAATTTAGCAGCTTAATGTTCTTTAAAAAAAAAAAATTAATTTCAATAGCATTTTTTGATGCCAATGTATTTTCCTTGTCATGTTTGGAAGTAATTTCTAAGACAATATTTAGTCACCTTTTAGAGGTCTAAGTAATTGTTCTTCAAAAAGTAATCAGTGTTACCAAAACAAATTTATCATTTAAGAGCATGTAGCCATGTGTAGCATGTAGGCACATAATGCAAAATGAACAATTCTAATGAACTTTGCTTGTCACTAGATGTTACCTAGCAATAAAATAGATGCTGTAATAGTGTGAGACTGACAGGTAACCTATAATAAACACATGAAATTATCTGCCAGATCCTCAGAAGATCAATATTACTATCTTCTTCTCTTTTTCTTCATTAATTGCTGTTATTCTTCATTTTAATTCTGTTTTAACCATTCTGGGTGAAGTGAAAATGATTTCATGAAGAGAAACAGCTCAGAAAAATGTACTTTCTACACCTCAGAAAAACCACACAACTGAATCAAGGAGACTTTATGTCTTATCCCCTCTGGACAAAGTTCTGTAGTTCATTTCCTTTGCATTGAATGGTTTTCACAGGATTGAAGGAAGGAATCATTTACTACCTCTAAATGACTAAATGTCCTCCTGTAAGTGTTCTTTTGCCAAGGACACCCAGGTTTAGATTTGCACAAATTATGGCATAGTAGTAGGTGTGAAACAGTCAGAAATGAGCGTACCAGAACTGCTGCTTTGTGCTGTGGAATACTCTCACAGGTAAAGACTAGGCTCATTTCAACAAAGTAATTTTTCTTTAGATTTCAAATGAGATTCTAAGCTGAAAAATAGTGCATAAAATTTAAGCTATTCATCCCCATGAGATGCACATCCTAAGCTCAGCTATTTATCTCTCACTGAAATATGCTGTGTTTAATTTGGAAGGCAGGTGTTCCATGCACAACACAATGACAAGATAGAATTATATTAACTTTGACCTTACCAGATGTGGCCCTGCTGTAACACTAAGATCAAACAGAAAATCCACATTTTCAATAAAACAAAGATACTGTAGTGATCTGGAAAGATGTAGTGATCTACAAAGATGTAGTGATCTGAAAGAGTTGTAGTCAAATGTATGTATATAAAAATGGGCAGGTCAGTTTTGCAGAACTTACCAACTGCTACAATCTCACAAATAGTCTCACATAAGCCCAGATGAGTATCAAGCCAGTTCCAGTGGAAAGACCCATTCTTTGTCTGAATCTTTTGATTTATTGACTGTTACCATCTTGAGGTACATCCCCACCCCGTACCCTTCTCCATTGTGTCCTGTGACCATTTTTTGCAAATGACTCAGAGAAACAACTTCCATCAAAAATGAATCCACCTGCAAAACAGGGAAATATTTAATAGAACAGAATTTTGACTTGAACTTCAGGGAAAATATAGGCCTAGATTCATCTGAGAATTTAAAATTTTGAAAGTCTGTTCCTTTGTGAAATTTAACCTACATCTCCCTGCTGAATCTAAGAACTGATTAGAACATTTAATTCTATATTTATCATTAATGATGTAATTTCATTTGAAATTTGGTCAGTATGGATTGTTGCATCATTTCACATTACATTAAAATTTCTATACCTCAACTTTCTGACAGTTACAGCAAGATTTTGGTTCAAATCAAATTTCTATCTTTCATATATTTAGTTTCTAAAACTCATCATACAATTCTAGATATTTATTAATAGTTCTAAAGTTAAAAATCCAAAGAGTTTGTTCACTCCAAGATAGCTTCTAAATTCTTCTCCCGCAGTCAGAAAAACCTGACTTTTTGCTTTCCTTACCCAATGAAAATAATTGTGGAAACAGCAAATTGAGAAGAGTAAGGGAAGAAGTTAAAATGAAAATGAAGAGTAAAAGATGAGAGATGGGGAGGGAAACAGAACAGAGGAGGCAGAGAAAGACATGAGAGAAGTAAACACAAGTGGCAGTAGATGAGAATAAGGACCAGATAAGATACAGAAAAATGTGAAACACAGAGAAAGGAATTATATTCCTTCCCACTAAATTGTTGCTTGTTTTGTAAGAAAGCCGGGGACCAGTGGGCCCCATGGTAACTGGCAAAGGTTGGAAAGTTATGAACAAGTGCAGTTTGAACAGCAATGTCTAGGAATATAATTAACACCATAATTAAACAACTCAGTAGTAGGAACTTACTAAACTGGATGTCAAAAGAATTAAAAACCCGAGATATTGACAAACTTATCTCTGAAAGAATACAGTGGTTGCCTAAGTCCTATGTGTTGTTCCTATTTCTTTTTAAATAAAATATTTGAAAAATAGATTTTCTGCTACTAATATTGGAAGTACATTCATATGACAAAAAAATCTTTTTTTTTTTCTAATAATGATCAAAACACAACAGCAGATTGTGAGCAGAAATCATTAACTTTGTTAAGATATTTTAGGAAATAAATCCATGTATGAACATAAATTAAAATAATTACAATATAGTGCTGTCTTTTGTATATAGGCATAGTTCTGAGAAAAACACAGAAATGAAATTTAGAAATTCTCTCAGTTCATTACTGATTCCACTTTTACCCTAACAAATGCTGTGGTAATTATCTAATAAAATTATTTCACATAAATCTAAGCCTCTTGTTGACAATAGACACTTTGGCAGTGAGTTTTTTCAAACTTCCTTGTTCGGTGAGTGAAAGTCTAATTCACAAGGGAAGTATTTTATTTATAGTGGTCATCTAGAAACACTGGGTTCACTTGCATTATTTTCCTATGTGGAATTTTTGTTTCTTGTCTGAACTTACTGACATTGAAGTAGTGTTTCAAAGTGGGATTGTGGTTTAAAAAACATCACAGACTCCAAAAGTCTAGTGGAAATTTCTGTAACAATTTTTCACTGATCTTTCAATTTTTTATTACCTGTTCTGTCCTAAATTTGGAACAGAAGAAGTCAGAAGCATGATCACAGAGGTTGTCCCCACTAATCTGCTTTGTATTGCTCATGTGGAGCCTTTATTGCCATGTGGGTATGATGTTGTACAGGAAACCAATAACACTGGTATTGGTCTATTGTGAATATCTGGCAGACAAATTCTGTGAATGTTTCCAAATCCTCTCCTGTCTAGCCAGCTGCACTCTGAGCAGACATTAAGTGACACTTAATGCAGTGCTAACTCCTGCACATATAAGACTGCATTATGGTGCCATTACCTTATTTCTTTGAAATTTTCTTCTTTTCATTAAAGATGTATGAAGTTTCCTCACACCTGTGTCCCCTCTTTTGCCATAGAGAGTGATCTAAACATTGGCAAAAGTCTCTGCTCCCCAGCAGTCTCCAATATATATAGAAGCAACATACTTATAGACTGTACAAAAAGAAAAGGTTTATTTAAAGCTGATTAAGTACGAGGTGTACTTGAAATAAAACAGAATATTTAGCAAGACTACTGCTTTTTTTAATTATTATTTCTGCAGCTACAAAAAAATCTGCTACACAGTGAATGAAATAATCAGGTTACTCTTTATGAATCTGATCTCTTCATGCTAAGCTAAATGAAGACTCTCTATTCTCTTTCTTAGAAATTTGTAGGAAACTGGACTTGGGCAATTTAGACTTATGAATCTAGGCAAATTCTGCCCAATTCTGTTTTATTGTGCAAGATCTGGAAAGTAAGAACTCATTTGAGTTAGTTCAGGAACTAAACAAAAAACTAATTAAAAACTGAATTATCTCAGAAATAGATAATAATTAACACAGGTCAAAGAATAAGAATAAGTTTTGGGCAAATTTAAATGAGTAGCAGATGCAACATAGCATCTGGATGCATGGCATGACATATAAGTATAAAAATTTACAAAACACACTTATTAATTTAAGGAAGGAAACTATAACTTCTTTGCCTCTATATTGATCCTGTGTGAAGAATTTCTACAGTAAGATCAGGTTTTCTTCTGAAGAAGATCATTTAATTGCATATATATTCAGGCTCATACAAAAAGAATAACCAAAAATTTGCAAATGTCATTTTTAATGTACAGTCCTGGGGTTTTAACATTTAACTAATGTAACACTATACTTTCTTTTAAGGTCACGAATAGGTTTGAGTATTCAGGGATCAGAACTTCTGGAATTTTGTTTAGCAAAGCAGTCATGTCTCTACTTTTATCTCGTGTAACTACTAACTTTTCTGAACAAATGCAGGACTTCTGTAAGCCTTCACATTCCAAGGGCATTTCTGAGAATTCTCAGCATGGCAAAAAAGTAGTCCTTAGGGAAAAAAAAAACAAACCAACCTTGCTCTGCAATAAGGCTTACTTCTGATACTTACATTAGCAAGTAAAGCTACAGTAAGCTAAGTAATTCTATAGTAAGTCTAGAACAAATAATTTCCATGGCTTTGAAAGTGTTCCTTTCCCTAAAAAATCCAATTGTATCATTCAGTTTTTGTCATTTAGAATCATGCAGAAGATTTAGCAACTGTAAAATCCAATATGCAACTTAACTGGAGAATTAAAATTTAATTGGTCAGCATTCTTGCAGTGCATATATGAAGACAGGTGGAACAGAGCCACTGAAGGTATCAAATCCAGACAAAGCACTTATGTCTGTGGAATTGATTTATTTTCAAGCAGTTAATTTATGGTGTTTATGTCTTCTTGGTGCTGTTACCTGGTAAAGTTTTCTGGTCCTCAGTGACTGCAGGGAATTCTTTTACCAGCTCCTGATCTTCTCTCTTAAGAGTGAGCCAGCAGTTACACTCAAAGTTCAATTCTTGTTTCATATGCAACTCTTAAAAGTGAAAAGACTTCAGATACCAGCCCTTGGAGCCTGGCACTTCATCCCAGCTGACTCAATATCTTGTATATATCTCCCAGATCTCCAGTCTCAACCTGCTCTAAATAGCATGAGAAAGGGGATATTGTCAAGGCTGGTTCACTTACAGAGATTTTTCCCAATCCCAGTGCAGAATTTCTAAACTTAACAGTAAATAATGGAAAAGTTGAGTTTGAGGTTGGGATAAGTGTGATGATAGAATCAATCCTTTTATTTCATGGTATAATCATGGGTGAGATTATCTCCTTGATTAGTATTGTGAGTGTGATACTCTGTAAGCATACATACTGTAAGCATGATAACTTTAGAGTGAGTCACAGTTAAAATTAGTACATTTAGGCTCTTTAGACAAAAGGCAACACAGAAAGTTGTGACCCTACTGGATAAAGAGAGCATTATTTGCAGTTAAAGATTCCAATATCAGCAGCCAAGTGAGGTATCAATTTAAAGATGATTACTATAAGCCTGGAATTGCAGAATTGCTTAGGCTGGAGAAGACCTTTAAGATCATCAAGTCCAGCCATTAACAGAGCACTGCCAAGTCTACCAATAAACCACATTTCTGAGTGCCATATTGTGTTTGTAAATATCTCCAGGATGGTTTCTCAACCACTGCCCTGGCCAGCCTGTCCCAGTGCTTGACAACCTCTCTGGTGAAGAAGTTTTACTAATTATCATTTGCTAAATCATTCTGTCTAGAATATAAAGCTACTTTATAACCAGTTCTTCATTAAAAGAAAGGGGTATTTCTGAACCAAAATAAATCATTAACATTACAGAAATAACTCTGTAGGACAATACAGCCCTGTTCTCATACTATATGTGTATTGATGTATGTACTGGTTGCTGATTGTGGATAATGATCTGCATGACATTAACCACTGCATGATAAGTCTTCTGAACAGCAGGAAGTAATGTGGCAGACATTCACTGGGCAACTACAAGAAAGAAAGTATGGGAAGTGATTTTTGAGTGAAACAACTGAGAACTAGTAATTTCTAAAGGCAACAATTGCTCCTAATAAGTATCAAAAAATACTTAATACAAAAAAGTGTTGCCAGTGGCTTTGTTCTTCTCCCACACTCCTTCCTTTTTTCCCCCCACACCAGTCACAACATAAGATTTGTTGACTTTCCAGGGAACAAATCCTTTGTGCACCCTATAGCATCATGATAAGAAACTGAAATTAGCCTTACACAATCATGCCCTGGCTCTGGCAGCACCACCAGCAGATTGACTCCTAAGACAGAGCACAGGTCTCCTAACAGATTAATTTATTCTGCTTCTCAGCAGAGGTCTGAACGTGACAGCCCTTCCCTACTGACCTTGCTTGCTTAAAGCTAGTTCATGTGCATTTGCACAGTGAACACATGCTACCCTATTCTAATTGGAGAAGTACTAAAAAAATGTGCTTTTGTTATATTGGGACACTTTTAGACCATTTTTAATAACTGTTATGCACATAAGAAATAGTAAAATATCAGAGTATGAAGAGGAATAATTAATTGAAAATAAAGTTACCTGCCCATACCATTTTACTTTTATGAATGGTTTATGATGCAGAACTTATGAAAAGAGGCCTTTGGTAGGAGGGAATTGTGCTTGGTGGTTTAAAAGATCCCTTCCAGTCTGAATTTCTTGAAGGTAAGTATTATAAGTGGTTGCCATGCCACTCCTACACAATTTCATGACTCAGGGCATTGTTTAAGGAACAGAGAACAACTCCTTTCCATTGCCTATATAACAGCCCCGGGCTGCTTGGAACCTCTCAGCTCCTGAACTGTAACTCCACAGCACTCAAAAAGGCCACACAGCAGCAGCTTTACACCAGAGAAGAGGTCACCAGGCTTGTCCTCTCTCTAAGCCTAGCCTGCCCTGCCTGTCTCTGTGCCACCATGCTTACAGGGATCAAAGCTGTTCCTGACTTGGTCTCCACCCCTGCACTGTGAAAAGGGAAATGCATGGGCAGAATTTTGTATCAAGATTTTTCATTCATGCTGTGCATGTTGCAAAGGATATCATTAGCTATGTATCATTAGCTGTGGTAGACTAAGTGGATTAATTCCTTGCAAAATATGCATTCCACCTGATTAAACTTAACAGGAATTATTTGGGTTCATTGAGATGAGAGTGCACAGGTTCTTCACCCATCTAAGCTGCCGTTCCTTCACAGGCAACAAAGTCATTGCTTCTTCTCTTTCAGAACCAGACTACTGACTTTTAAAATTATTCCCTGCAGATTTTTTTTCTCATGCCTTAGGTTTTAGTTTATGGCTAAATATGATATGGCATCATATGATGCCTCAAGTTTTAGCTTTTTTTTTTTTTATATTCTGTACTGTTTTAGTGGGTAGTTTTGGGTTTCATATTAAGTGCTACTGAGCTCTCTTCACAGAGTAGGTGGACAAACAATTCCTTCTCTAGCTCAATACCAAGGACAACTGATGCAACTTTCAGGCCCAAGGACAGAAACGAGGGTGAAGTGAGAAGAAAAACTGAGGAGGATGGAGCTTCATAACTTGAAGCTATGTTTGGACAATTGACTCCAATATACTAACAGACCAGAACTTAGAAAAGTGTGGGACCTCATGATCAGGTGTCCATTTTGTGACCATTTTGGGGCACCTTGGGTGTAGTCCAGCTGAGCTCTTGTGCCAAGTGCACCCATTGAGGCACCTATTTTAACTTTTTTGCTCTGTCTAGTCTCTCCTCCAGGTCAACCTTGAGATGGCATCACATGGACCCCATGATTGTATCACATAGCTACTCTAAATGCTATGAACAATTTATTCCATAAAGCTCTCTGTTAGGGAGTTGCAAAAATACAGAAGCTGGTTATTTTTATGTGACAAGGCAAGCTGTAATTCACATTTTACTTTTTCTTCAGCTACCCAAATTTGCAATTCGCTAGGATTCTAGGTCATCATAAATACATGTGCTCTAATCCTTGTAGGAAGTGCACAGAGGAGATTTATAGGAAAATAATTCCAGAATACAGGACAGACTATTTAGAAGCCACAATTGTCCATTTTGTTTCTTGAATCACAATTCAATTAATTCCCTGACTGCCTCTGAACCAGCAAGTACTAATAATTATACTGTTTATGATCCGTGGAATTAAACACCAGCTATTTTCTATTGAGTGTATTAGACAGTTCCCTTTTTTTAATGGATTTGTTTTTTCACTTACAGTCGTGGCCAGTATTAGCCCTTTTGTTCAGATCCATCATTGTACCCAGAGCTGCCATTACATCATTCTTGTAATCCTTTTCTGACCAATTTAGTTCAAGCAGTTTTCCTTTGGAATGTGATATTCTATCTTTGATCCCAAAATTGTCTGTTCCCTCCACCGGTGTCTATTAATTGATGCAACATGGACTTTGAAGCAGAGACAGACATATGATCCATCAAAAAGTATATATCCAGTCAATGTTGTTGAATATTTGCAAGAGGATAATTTACCTCATTCATTATTATAATTTCCTAATTAATTTTTGTCACATTTATTCCTTTTGAATAGTTTTCTCTAATATTCAGAAGTTGAAACCTTAGCTAAGTTGGTGTGATTTGTCATACAAAACAATAAAATATGTTTTCCATTACATGACTGAAGGAGCATGGCCCTTAAAATTAGGAGGAGCCACTGGGCTTTTGAAGATCACAGAGACAGGTAAATGACAAAGATGATTAGAGAATTTGATGACATTTAAAATCTTTTCCTCTTTGACTCACACAGGGCTTTTCAAAGACATCATGACTATGGTAATTAAAGCCTTGTAAATTTTACTGTTTGGGTGCATATTTAAATGTATTTATTTTTCATTCTTTTCCCTGTTAAAACAAAAAAACAAACAAACAAACCATACACACACATACACACCCCATAAATTTTCTAGTTAGTAGGGTTTTGTCAAAGCATCCTAAAATTCAATTGGACAGCCATCTGTCATATACTCCAGAAATCCTTCTGCTTGTTGTTTGGAGCATCATCTCATACATGTGGAAAACACATAAATTATTGTATTATGTGATTTGAAACTTTCTGTCATCTTTTTGATCCTTAACACAAAATACATTCAGAATTTATTTTGTATTTACCAACAGTCCTACTTGAAGAGTACTACTGCTCATTTTGTACTACCTATGCTAGTGTTTTGGGCAATAGTTTTGGGCATCCTAATCTCACACTCTGTCCCAGTTATTTTATAATTCTCTGGAGAACAGGACCTGCACAATACACTTGGACTTTCCAAAGGCATACTCTGACAAACTTATTCTACTAGCAACCAAGAAATGAAGATGACTGTGAGAAAGATCTATATATTTTTCAAATCTATTCATTCCATGTGAGTCCAATGATTGATTCCAATCATCACCGGACTACCAAGAAAAAAAGATCCACCTCTACACTGGTTTCTTGCCATGTTGCCTTCAGCGCTAAAACTCCTGTCAGATTTCATAGTATTGACACATTCACCCACTTTTTCACTTTATTTTTTTAAAACTAAGGTGTTCTAATTAAATGCATTCTAATTTAGGCAGCTCAACTACCATACTACACATTTCTGTGACTACTGAAACCCAACTGCACCTAAGAGCATGCTGCTATTTTCTCTCTTTTAATTTATTCTTTATGCTTGCTATGTGCAATTAAACTACGCCTGTTCTTTCATAGGAGTTGATTGGACATATTTTGGATGGAATAATCATTCTGAATGTGATACACATCTGTGCATATACTTGTGTGAGAACACCTGGAAAATCAGGTATTTACATGCCTTTCTGTCCTCAGTGTGCAATAAATGTATCTCTGAGATCAAAATTAGGCTTACTGTTTCTAAACTGTATGAGCTGCTTATAGTACATGACCTGTTGTTCTTTTTACTGAACTATATTATTAAGGATGTTTGTCTAGGACCAGGATCTTGGGAGGAGGTTAAAAGTTCATTTATTCCTGCTTGTTGGAAAGCTGAATTCACAGCTTGTCCTCCTTGTGATATCACGTTCATGCCTCCAGCCTGCTGTTACAGTGAGAAAACATAAGCAAAGTTTCTGCATTCTTCTGCATAGTCTTAGTAAAAACAAAGGAAGGGAAAGCAGAAAGAAGCTGGGTTTATTGGCTCAAGCACATAAAGAGGTATGAGGGCATTTATGGAGCTAACTGTGAAAACTCAAATGCCCCTTTATACCAGAGCTGATATTCTGTAAGCAGCACAGTAAGCAATGCAGCAAAGAGATAAAATGTCATGCACGGTAAATAATGCCCAAATAGTACTAACTTTTTCTTAAAAAGCAACAAAAACAAGGATACAAATAGCTGTGGGGAAAATACAGGCACTAACCCAAAGTGTATCCAAGGTACGAACAAGCATTCAGAAAGCTGCTGGGGTGGAAGGGTACAATGGATAATGTACTGTGTACCCAGGATAGTAGACTATGAGGAGTCAGACCACGACTGACACACAGAAATACTAATTTCTCCTAGTGTGATAACAAATCATTGAAATTAGGCAGCCTTAACAAGGAATACGTGCCCTTTGGGAAATTACCAACATGTTGGGTGTAGCAAAGGTCTGCTTTATGCAATGATGCTTGCCAAAATTCAGTCAGCTGGTGCTGCTGCTCCATAGATAGATTCTGCCTCTACTGATCTCTTCAGTTTATGTTCATGGCATAGGATAGAAAGCTTGTTTTGTTGCTCAGTGTGTTTCCTGTGTGTTTTCTGATAAGCAGCTGCTTCCTTGTTTTTAAGAAATGTTATTTATCTTTCCATTTACTCCCCATAAAGTTCCTAAATTGCTTTAGCTTGTTATTTAAACTTAAAATTCAGCCTGGATCAGGTCATTACAGTGAATCTTTGACATAATTTTCTAAATGTAGTTTTGCCATTGTTTTCAGAATGTTTATTGTAGCCATTGAAAAGTCTTTCTGAACTCTATAAAACCACCTCAAATTGCAAGCTATTTCTCCCATCTTGCTGGCTAGAAGCTGTACTTCATGCCAATCAACAGAATTTGCAGTGACTTAGCTTAGAAAGCCAGGACAGAATCTGAAGATTTAAAAGATGCCTCAGATGAATCCTCTCAAAGCAGCAGCAGCATGTGTGTCAGGTGTACGGGAGGTCAGGACTGTGTTAGGGTTGATTTTAATACTGGCCATATATAAGCTATTGCTTCAGAGTTCACCACTCTTTGATATGCATGAATGCATTCTCCAGTGATTTATGATTATCCAGAAAAATCCTCTGCCTGCTGGCCTGAGAGAAAGAACAATCCTGCTGTGAGTGGATACTACTTTACAAAGATGGAAATGAAGGAAAGGAAAGCCCGTTTATGTCCCTTGAGAATGCTGCCCAATCCTTCATCTTCTGCATTCACAAATAATTGTATATTGCCTTTTGTATGAACTTCAACTCAGAAATCTTTAGGGAGTTAGAAAAAATGCAAGATGAGCTGGTGAATGCAATAAATTACTCAAAAGAGTCCATGGAGCTGGCTGTAGAAGAACAGGACTAGCAGTAGGAGATGACCCAAGACCTATACTTGTGTCATTTCTTCTTTGTAAATAATTACATCTTTTTTTACCAGGCAAATAAACTGTATCTATATAATACTAGTTATGTATACACCCACACATATATCCATATATCCTTATATCTCTATCTATATCCTAGAGGGCAATGTCATGATAAATTCTTTGTAGTACTGTATATTTCTGACTTACAATGAATTCATCAGTTTCTCTGGGGAAAAAACACACATATCCTGGGGTTTTTGGAGAAAGCAGAAACTCATCACTTTTGCCCTTTGAGCCATAAATCACAAGGGTCCTTTTACATGCCTGTGGCTCTGGGGAATCTCCACCTGTTTTAACCTGCACTCTTCCACCATTGTGCTAAAACAGGAAAAACATTTTTAACACCAATCTACCAATTAAACATTTTTAGGATTAATGGTAGAGAGCAATAGATGCCTTTGTTACTATCACAAGGAAGAATTATAGATTACCATGAGTTTACATCTTTTTTACTATAAATAAATAATTAATAATTAATTTTAAAAATCTCTTGAATATAAGTATAGCTCAGACTTGATAAACACAAGACAAATGTTGAAGTGGGTATGAAAACAGAAATTAACACCTAGGAAGGAGAAAAAATACACCTTGTTTAAGGGTGGTTTTACATTCTTTGTAACAAAATAATTACTTTAATTACAGTAAATATTTTAATAAATTTCAGTTATTAGAATGTTCTTATGTGAGATGAAAAGAATATTAACATTTTGAAAGGCTTGTATGTGATACATTTGTAAGACCTGCTGGGGAATGCAGAACTAGCTAAACAAGGAAACTTCAACATTTTTTTCTCAGATTTTTCTAACTTAATTTGTCATGTCCAGTCTGCTCATTTGTCAGATCAGATCACTCATTAGGGTTGAATACAAAAGCCAGGAAACTTTGAAGTGATGTTTATACTGACCTCACCTCATGGCTAACCTTCTATTAGAGGTTTTTTTTGGTAAGTCACCTGTATTCATAACTGTGTTAGAACTCCACTATGCAACTGGGAAGCTGTTCCAGGTGTGGGAAAAATACAGTGCCTCAGATGGACAGTATAGTAAGGTGGACAGTATAGTAAGGTAAATCATCCTCTGAATTCAAAGGAATTATTTGTTGAAAAGGCTTGATCCTGCATGGCAAGAGGAATATCACAGTAGAAGCAAATTATAAGCTTTTGTTTAGACTGTGACAAATACTGTGATAGTACAATAATTTGCTAACAGGACTGATATAAAGAGAACTATTTTGTGATTTTCTGTAAGCCAACAATAAAATATGTTGATAAAATGAATTTTAGAATAATTTAATTCAGAAATAAATCAGATGTGACCTTTTCTTACAGAACTGTGTGCTTTTAACCTATCTTTTGTTTTCCTGCTTGAAGACGGAAACAAAATGAAAACCTGGTCTGGTTTCCTTGATTTATAATTTTCTTCTTTTTTCTTATTTGTTTTTTTTTAGCTAATCCTGTTTTCCTCTTGTTATAGAACCTGTTTCTGCATTACATCTGACTGTTCCCTGACTCTTCTGGGCTCAGCTAGGAAACAGCAGGCAAATACTCATCTCACAGCCAGTCTTCTGAGTAACACACTAGCTGAAAAGATCCTTCCATCTGAACTCTTTTTTTAAGGTCATTTCCAGCAATGAGTCAGATGTAGTGTGTGGAAGACCCACACTTTGCCTAATAAGGAACTTTTGCTGTTTGATACATGTGCCAGCTTTGAATTTTATCTCCTTGTGCCAGGTTGGCATGTGGTGCTCTTCAGGGTGTCGCACTTGGTGAAGTCAAGCTTTGTTTGAGCTTTTTCTGTGCCTGAGCACTCCAAGGGTTTATGAGGAGCTTCAAATTTTTACAAAGACTCTCAATATAACCCTGAATCTCTTATCCTGTCCAACTGTGCCCCATATTGAAGGGTGTCCCAGGAACATAACAGAGAGGAAATTAAGATAATTTTGCAATGCTGTATTACTCAAGTGGATTTTTTTTTTTTTTTTTCTCTTTGTAATATCCCTCTGGTCCAGGAGAGAGCAAGCCCTAAGAGGAACCACAGATGCATAACTGCCTGTTCACTTCTCAAAGAGCCAGCATGTTCAGAGAAGGTATTTTGGGAAAGGTGATTTATTATAATTAAAATCCATGATTGTGTTTTTAATTATTATTTCAGTAGGAAGGCTAAGACACCAGTTGGGAGTTNGCCCCATATTGAAGGGGTTCGCAGGAACATAAAAGAAAGGAAATTAAAATAATTTTGCTATGCTGTATTTCTCAAGTGGATTTTTTTTTTTTTTTTTTTTTTCTCTTTGTAATATCCCTCTGGTCCAGGAGAGAGCAAGCCCTAAGAGGAACCACAGATGCATAACTGCCTGTTCACTTCTCAAAGAGCCAGCATGTTCAGAGAAGGTATTTTGGGAAAGGTGATTTATTATAATTAAAATCCATGATTGTGTTTTTAATTATTATTTCAGTAGGAAGGCTAAGACACCAGTTGGGAGTTTTCCAGGGAATAAATCAATTGTTACTGATTTAAAGCCTCTTAGTGTCTGTGATTCTGTATTCTCCTACACTTTTAATGCTTCTACAGTTTGGTAAGTGAACTAACACAGACTGACTGCATTTTCTCTCAGTTCAACAAATTCATTCAACCTGCTCATGCCAGAAGAATCAAAAAACCCTTTGTCTAATATTCTATTCACGTAGACATCTGCTTGGCGAGGCTGGCTACACGAGACAGAAGACTGATGCCAAGTATTTATTGTGTTCAGTGATTTCTATATCTCTTCAGGAGTGAAGCTGTGGAAATGAGATAGCTGAGCTTCAATGGGTCATTTTCTGTGCTTCATATGTGTGGCCACATTAAAAAAGACTTTTCCCCTGATATCACTGACCTGTGTTAACTTCCTTTCAGACTGATTAGTGTGTTAGTGTGTTATTGTACTTTTACAGCTCATATGAAAAGCTAGAGCCATTTACTTTGAGACATCAATTGGGAAGCGCTAAAATGAATAGTAGGGGAAAAAATGAGAATTCTGTGGGGGAAAAAAAAGTCTCAGAATTCTCTCTTTTCTATAATGATATAACCAAGAATCTGATTCATATTACAGAGATTTATCCAGAGATTTGTTAGAATTAGGGATCGTTTCTTGACTTTCAGAAATTAAATTGGAACAGTCATAACAATTTCCTGCCAGAAATTCTTTTAACCACTAGTCTGGAACCTGAAAGTTCCTTTGATAAAACTGAAAATCAGACCTGCAATGACTTCTGTACTTAGAAACCTGGGCATGGCAAAATCTGAAGTCAACATTTCATAATATGATTCAGAAAGCTGAAAAACAAAGGTTTATTTTCTGGGTTTTTAAAAATTTGAGCCATTTCTGTATTTTTAAAGAATTTCCAAAACTGTTTTTACAATACACTATTTCAGAGCTTTTTTCACTCTGGTGTTTCTTGGTCTTAAGACCTAGAATGGCATTCACACTTTGCAAGACGTAGGAGTTGGTTGCTTATTTCCTGAAGATTGCAGAAATTTGTGTTGCCTTGAGGCAGAGCAGTCTGCTTAATTCTTTTTCTTAGGGATTTCCGCCTCCATCTGGCAATGGAAACACACTGTTGTTGCTTTTTAGAAGCAGGTCCATTCTCTTATAAATTTGGGGATTCTGTGATTATTCTTAGTCCATTATCAAGTACTTGCAAGGTAAGGAATCATTCCAAAACAAAATTAGTCATGGCAGAATTTACTGACTATTTTCTCTTTTCATATGAATGTTCTATATGCCTAAATACCAAAAACCTTGCACAACAGAAGAAGAGCCAGCTGAGAAATATCTATTAACCGAACTCTGCCACTGAACCACATTTTATTTACCACCCACAAAAACCCACTAAACTTCAGGACACCCTACAGGCATCACATTACAGGAAGCCATCTCCTTTTAGCTGACTGCAGTGAGGATATCCTTGGAACATACTGTGTCTTGTCTCCTTGCTTTGAGAGAAAATTCCTTCCTATATGCTGTTATGATACTTGGTCTATTTGGGGGCAGAAAAGGAAAATAAATAGAGAAAACAGAAGGAAAAAGTAGCAAAATATCTCTACCATGTAGGAAACTTTTAGAGAGTGACATAAGGTCCCATTCAAATCAACTTCAAATCCTTCAAATCAACTTCATTTGAGAGCTGAGAGTACCTATCTGCCTTCTCCACCAGGGCAATACTCTTTCTCTATTTATCTTGCATCAAAAATATACAAGGAAGAATCAGTGGCATACAAATAAATCTATTTCTATGTATGCCTGATTTGTCAGAGCCTCTCTGTAACGTACAAATGTACAAAGGTTACTGAGAAAACTTGATATGGGCAGACTGCATTTTGGCAGAATTCATAGCCAGCAGCAGCAGTCACAGGGGTCTGGGATTCATGCTTCATTAGAGTTGGCATAATGCCACCCTGGCTGAAAAAGGACAAAGAGCCCTCAAGTAACCTACCTAGCAATGATGACTTTCAAAGCTTCCTCTTTGGCTAGGTAGTTGAACAGGTTACTAGCCTCATCCAAAGTGAATGGGATTTCTGACCTCCAGAGTGACCTATAAAGTAATTTGTTCTGCGACAGGTGCTTTAAACCTGACCTAAGCACATTGATCTTACCCTGAAAATCAGCAAACACTGAATTATGTCAATCGGCTTTTTATGACTTTCCCTGAAGCCGACTTGCAGAGCGCAACTCATACAGAATATGACCACGAGTGCCTAAAACACTGGCTCCCTAACATCCCAACTTTCACTTGCCCTTTATTCAGTAAATATATGTTACGTGGGAAGTTTTCACCTCCACTCTGAAGCGGACTGCTTGTCATTATTCTAGCATGTAGAATCTTCACTGCTACAGGTGCTGGGAGAGTCAAAGGGAGTTATTTTTTCTCTCAGGACCCTGAATCTCTGGAATGTTCTCTTACCAGCTCTGAAATTGGCATTGTGTCATGATAGAATGACACAGAACTGACTACAGGATATCTTTCCAAACCTCTTGTGATTGTTATGCTCCTACAAAGCTCAATCATGCAAGGTCTATGAGATCACTGATATGACAACTGAATACGAAATTAAACTGTGAAATAATTAATCTTTTTCACATAAGGCATAAAAGTCCAATCTCTAACCTATCTCTGTTCCTCACTGGAATGAGCCCATGGGTAAAACAAAGATGACTGAAGAGCAGCTCAAGCCAAGCTGTCATAAAGTTAGCTGACAGATAACATCCTGAAAATCTTCTTCTCTTTTATAATCTCTTTTTTCAGAAGCTCTGATCTCAACGGTCTCTGGGTCTTCCTGGACATCTTGACAATGTGACATTTCAAAAGCTGGTTAAGAATAAGGCACTCCTTTCTCCTCATATAATCAATATATTGAGTCTGATCACTCTTGACACTCACAGGCAATGAACAGCCTGTGCATCTGTGCCTGCTTACTATAACATAACGAAGAATGAAACTGTGCTGGAAAAAATTTTGAATTGGTGGTAAAATATAGTCTATTTTCTGAACATAAGGTGACACAGATATTATGGTTGTCTCTCAGAACTGTGCACTTAGCAGAATGCAGAACCCAATTCCAAGTCACTCATTAAATTCAACTTTATGAGAAAGTCTTTACTTACCCAAGTTCATCATTCTCCTCTGGTCAAAGTTATGTTTTTGTGGAATAATAAAGCTGTTGGCTAAACTGATTGAATGCAAATTATTCCATTTTCACTGAAACTGGAACTAGACTGAGAAACTAGGAGTCATCCTACAGAAAGGAAGTCACTGTTTTAGGAGACTAATGGAAACTACTTTTTTTAGTTTAGTTGCTCCCATAAAATTCCCAGACAGAGTTGCACAGAATAGCCATTTACAGTTAAATGTTCATAAAAAACACGTGTGTCAGTCTGTTTCTCTTTTCTGGTTAGGAAGAAACATGGAGATGGTAACTAGTGCATTACAGTCTCATGACTGTCTTTGTAGATATAAAAACAGAAAGCTGGGTGTGAAGTTTTTTATTAATGTCTCTTTATTAATTCAAGCAGATTTAGCCAACTGAATGTGCATAATACTTTTAGCTTTGCTTGAAGATTTGGAGTTTAAGCTTGCATTATTTCTGGCTACTTTGGAATTTTGACTTGAAAATGTTTCCACTGACACTTCACAACATATTTTTCAACTTGCTAATGTTTGCTAGGGGACCTGTCCCCAAGTATTGAATAACAGTGACATTGGGATAAACAAAACACCTTAACCTCTTCTCAGAGGAATCCCTGGTTGATTTCAGGACAGAATAGTAGAAGTAGGAAAAAAAACAGAAATGTTTTATGTTTTTTCTCAATTACTTTTAAAATCTAGTCCTTCCTGTAGACTACTGCTAGCCAATTTGTTGTTCTCTCACACAGCTGATAGACAAGAAAACACACATACCAATGAGGTCACATGCTCACGTACTTCTTGCAATACTGACTTAAATTCAAACACCAAAAAACTATGGTATAGAAAACAATAGTTGGAAAACAACTCTTACTTTAAGGAATGTCTTCATTGAACTGCCATCCTTGAAAATATGAACAGGAAAAATAATTGTGAGCTCATTTTATTATTATTTTTTTTTAAGTTATGGTCTTATCTGGAAGGGTTCTTCAGTAATAACAAGGCATTAAGTATATACCGTAGTTCTATAACAAATTTTCTTTAACAAAATACTTACTATCAACAGTTAGCTCCCTCTCTGTTTTCCCATCATCTTGATATTCATCTAACCATCTTTCATTGCAAAAACAAAAGTAACAACATTAATAAAAACTATTAATATAGCTTATATCATCTGACCATAACTTTTTGTCTCCAATAGTATTTTTATACAGCTTTTATCAAATTGGAAATTACTTCCAAGATCAAATATTCTTTTAGATTTTCAGCACAGCTGGCTTTCTTCATATAAGAAGAATTTAGATCAATTCGTTCCAGGGAAAGAAGAATTTTCCTGGTGGCTGTATGAAGTGTGGTAGTACTATATGGAGTACATTATCTTAAATACTAATTATTTATTAGTTCAGAGACTCAGCTGTACGTGTGAGGGAGTTATAAAACCTGCAGTGGTTAGTTATAGTCATTGTACTTAAAATTATATATAAAACTTGCAGGTCTGGAAGTTTCTAAAACTTTTGCAGATCTCCAGCAACAAACTGAACTTCTGTTCTTCACTTTTCATTTATGCTAATGAATTTAAGTAGATTTTCTGCTATATCATTTCACTGCAAACATACATTCATACTCCTTCAGTTGAACTCTCCCTGTTCACATAATATTTCCCAATCTTCAACAACTTCATTTATTTTAAAATAAGTGCTCACTATCAGCTTCTATTCTATTGACTCCATGTTGATGTTGTAATTGTCTAAACCCAAGGATCCATAACACATTTCGTTTCTTGTATGTAAAGAATCTCTATGAATAAATATCTTATGCATGAAGTTTAAATTCCACTGTATTTCAACTCTTGTTGCAGTAAATATCTTGATCAACTATTGAGACCTATCTCCTCATTCCATCCTCAGAAAAAAAAGATCACTAGCTGTTTCCAAAAGTAGAAAGCAATTTTTGACAAAAACTGGACACAGGACTTGAGATGCAGCCCCACCAGTGCTGAGTACAGGAGGCAAACACTGCCTTGGTCCACTGGCCACACTATTGCTCATCCAAGCCAGGTTGCCACTGGCCTTCTTGGCCACCTTAGGCACACACTGGCTCGTGTTCTGCTGGCTTTTGACCAGCACTCCCAGATCCTTTTCTACTAGACAGCTTCCCAATCACCCATCCCCAGGTCTGTAGCACTGCATGGGGCTGTTGTGACCCAATGCACCTCCCTCAGCACCCTTGTGCAGATCACATCCAGCCCAAGAGACTTGCATATGTCTAAGCACTGCAGCAGACCAGGGGACTATTTCCCCTTGGATTGTGGGGTTCATTCAGCCTCCCACTCCTTTCTTCTAGCTCAGGGGCCTGGCTATGAGGAGAACTGGTATTATTGGAGACTGAGGGGAAAAAGGCATTAAGTGGGTCAGCTTTTCCTTCATCCACAGCATATCTTCTCTAGTCTGCTATCGTACCAAATGTGTCAGGATGTTCTCTTCCATGGGCTCCAGGAACCTTCTATACTCCTTCCTTTCTGCTGTATTTTATTTGTATTCCCTCACAAGAACAACAGTTGGGGATTGTGAGACTTCTTCCAGCTGCTCATATCACATTTTGTCTGCCTCTTCCTCCTGGCTGCCTGATCTGTGACAGACCTAGACCCTCCTACCATGACATTGGCCTGTCTGGCCTTCCCCCTGATTCTTACCCATAAACACCCAACTCTATCACCACCATCATCACATTAGAAAATTAAAATACTCCCTAAGGTACCAGGCTGCTTCACATCCTCTCCTTCCTTGTGCCTCCCTGCATTATAGACATCCATGGCAGCACTGCAGCTATGCAAGTCATCCTACCATATTTCCATGATGGCAATTGTGTCATTTCAGACCTTTGCACACAAAACTTCTTAAAAGATTGAGAACTGAAAGCTTATTTAATTTCACATGGTTTCTGTACAATTTAGATAAAAAAGAAAAAAAGATCAATGCACCTTTCCTCTTACACAATATTTGGTTTGGCGCTTCTCTGTGTTAAGCTATGACTCCCTTCCATGCCAGTAGAGGAACTTTTTCCTTGTCTTCAGCTGTAAAGTTTTGCATCACTTGTATGTTGAAAACTCTGGGGCATTGCTCAAACATCTAGGTTGTGTGCACATATCTGCTCTAAAATTTTTTCATTACATTGCTGGCAGGTAACAAATTCTTTTTCTCCATGAATGACATACCTATTACAAGGAAATACAACCTCCTGAGCTTCCTCTCCTTCTTTATGCTTGATGACAATCTTATCCAGGAACCATCCACTGCCTGTGTTGAAATGACAAAAGTTTATCATGCGAAATCATACTTTTTTTTTTTTAATAAATTTTTTTTAAAAGCCCAGGTTATCTTTTTCTAGCAGATACACAGATCATATTAAGACAGATCTCATCTAAATAAATAAGATATATTTACAGAATGAAAGCTTTATTATTTTTTGTCTCTTATAAGAGATGAAATTCTTCTCTGCCTTAGCCTGCTTTAATTTTAAGAGGGGTGGGTTTTTTCCCTTGGAGACAAATATATGCATACATCTCTGAACTGTCAACACCATTCACATCCCAGCCTACACCTTTCAGTTCCCTGTAATCAGACACAAAGATGTTGGTACAAATCTGTTTAAGTCAATAATCAAGATTTGTGTGAAAGCTGAAGATTTTGGTCTTCTGTGAGTGATCTTCTTATTGTGTAAATAAAAATATTAATTAACAAACCTTTAAAACTTATGCTCTCATATGCAAATGGAGTGGGGCTGAAGCCTTGGAGGGATTTTGTATGCCTTGGTGCCAGTACTGGCAAAACTGGGGGCCCAAGGATCCAGGGGCAGCAACCAGATAGATCGACTGCCTAAGGCCAGCTACTGGAGGCTTTATACACCCATCCTGTACATATTTTTCATATTTGACATTGATGGATTGTTGTTTGATCAGCTGCAGAGGGTAACAGGGAAGGGCCACTTGTACTGTTTGTGTACATGCTGAGTTCCTGTCTGTGTTGGTCAGCCCTGTGCACACATATATGTGTTTTATAAATGTGTTTGTGCACATGTTGATGGGGAACACACATTCAGCCTTGTTACTATGAGACCAGCAGGCATGGGGCTGTGCAGTCTCTATTCTGTTGGGCTACTGAATTTATCTTTCCTCTAACTGCAGCAACCACTGGCATACCCATGATGATCTTTTAGATCACTTCCACTGACCATCCCAGTGACTGGTCTGGTTGTCCTGGGACACCCTTCTCAAACATCCTGTTCTCACTGTACTGCACCACACACAACTTGTCACATCTCTTACGAAGTTTGGCCCGACTCACACCATTACCTATCAGCACATTGCTGCAAGCAGGAGGTTTTGGTCAGAAGCAAACAATAATTCTATTTACCCTTATGCTTGGCCTCCCTGCCTGCATCTGAGTCTAGAAGTTCCTAGAAGGCAGAAGTTTCTGTCACACAGGAAGGGCATCACCAGGCAGTGCATGGAGCAAACCATGTTCTTTAGGACAAAAGTCCTCGACTTTCCTCATTCAGAGTGGCTGTGGGTGTAGATCTGTGCCCTGCAGCCTAGGAGCCCCAAAGAAAACATATCATCTAGGATTTTTTCAAGACAGACTCCAAATCAAGACTAAAGACCTTCCTGCCCTGTCACTCACGCAAGTGATGAGAAAAAGGGGTACCCAACCTCAAGAGGAACCCTCCTCCCACCTTCTCAATCCCCAAAATGTTAAATCTCTCCTGAGTCACCATTCTTTTCCAGCTCTCAATCCCTCAGTCTCCTCAGGCTAGGCTTATGTGGGGCTAGTTTTTGATACAGTTCAAAAGATGCCTGTGAGATCTGTCTGTGCTGAGTGCAGTGAACAACCTCCTGAATTACCAAGGCATACATTTTGTTAGAGATAGAATTCGACCCATTGTCCTATTTAGACAGTCCTTCAAACCCTCAGACATTCCAATGTCGAAGAATATCTTGAGATAGCTGACCTGGGCTACAGATTTGTAATGTTGATCCTGCTAATGTGTGAGAGATGTGTGGGAAGAGAGCACGGCGCAGGGCTGTGTGGAATAGAGGGGAGGTGGGCTCCACCACAGTGTCTTTTGTGTTATGTCTTGGGTTACTACAATGCGAAACTCTCAGGTGCACAATCATCCATATTGCTGAAGGCAGCAAACTTTATGCATCTACAGATACAGGAAACAAGATTACACCCCATTCCAAGGCTACACTGTTATGGTTATTTCTGTAATAGTCACAAGCCTGCTCAGAGCCTTGGGCAGTACAGACAGCAAGATGGGTGTTGCTTGGGGCCATTTCAGAACAGAGTAGGGTAAAAGGGCTTTTTTAATCTGTTATCAGTGGAGCTCTGAACTGCCTAAAAATCCTTCTCTTCACTTACCTTCTTCCTAGATATCAATCTGCAAACATGTTTGCAGAATTTACATCTTTAGTGCTTTTAAATGCTAGCTTTCTCTTCATTTACATCATTCTAGGGATGCACACTTCTCCAAGGGCCTGTACCCAAAATTCATCTCATTACCATATTCTTTCTTTTTTCCTGAAAAATCTACAAGCTGAATGCAATGTCACTCACTGGAATAGCTCCACATCGACTTTCAAAGATCAAATATATTATTAAATCTACAATTGCCCAAAGCAGCAAGGACATTGTGTTACAGCTACTCAAATTTTGTCAGGTAGCAAATCATCTGCTGAATATCTTTAATTCCTTCCTGGATAGTTTTCACTGTTTACCTAGTGAAAGATTGTCTTACCAGTGTGAGCCACAATATTAAGAGTTTTGTACATGCAAATAAATAATGTTTCCTTATAAATAATCATGAAAACAAAGAGTGGAATAACAGTATGTGACATTAAACTCATGCCCTTTTTTCTGTCCATTACCACAGTTTTTCATCATCTCATCACAGCGACCAAGCTGCAGGAAGACTTTTTATCACTGCAAGACCTTCTGTCACATTTTCTATGAAGGATGCAACATAAGCAAGTGCATTGGGTTTAAAAAGGACTTGAAAACAGACTTGTCTCTAGGAAATTAAATCCTACCTGGACCAGCTCCATCACGGCCAATCAGAACTTTCTCCAAATCTCCCAGTGAGACAGTCTTTATACAGAAAATATCCATCTGTGGAACCATGCAAGGAAAATTATAAAGGTCTTAAACATAGCTATTGCTTTGACTCTAACAGTATAGAAAAACTTTTTTCTGCTCTTTTTTCTTCTTTTTTTTTTTCCTTTTTTTTTTCCAAAATGAATATAGTTGTTTTATATTCATCCTGGCCAAACAGTGAATATCCTTTAAAATTTTCTAAGGTGAATAAAACCTGAAAATTACTCCACATAGACAGCACTGATGCCTTTGGCATGATACAATTATCAGTTTCAATTACTTGGTTGTGTCTATATTATATTTTCAAGCCCTATGCACTTCACCAAGATTGAAAAACACACTTAAGAATCCAGATTTAGAGCTTGATTCTAAAATTCACAGTGATCTGTTCAGGACAACAAAAATGCTATTTTTACCATTTTATCTATATGTGCAATAAAATATCCAAAATACCCAAATTCTAATATTTCAAACTCTCAGTATATGGTTGATCAAGCAGATAAAAATTATCCATATGATGCAATTATGCAAAAAATTTTGAATAAGGAAAATGATCAATGCTTGAACAAACCTTGTAAATAAAAAAAAAATTACATTTCTTGATGAAACAGTCTTCTAGCCATAATTTATTCTTATTTATCAGAAGCAGCATTGTTTTTACTTTACTTTTCCACATCGAAACTTAACATTATTATCCTTAGATCTATGGAGCTTCCTTTTTCCAGGATCTCCTCTTGTCCCAGTGAGGTTGATATAAACATTGGAATCTGTTTTAGCACCAAGTTTAGCATCTGTGTATACATGGACCTCATACAGCAACACCACAAGAAGAAAAAACTTGAGATTATCCTTACAGCTTGCACAAGATTTTAATGTTTCCTCAAAAAAAATTTGCCAGAAAACTCTACTGATTTTCAAGTTTGCAAGCAGCAACAGCTATCCATAAATTTGTCTATTCTAGGTTCAAATCTTTTAATTCTCTTCATAAAAAATATGAAAACACCAAGCTTAAGAAAACCACATGATACTAAGCATTGCCATGCATTGCTAATTCACAGTCTTTCTCTGCAATTTATCTGGAGACCACTTAACTATATCGAGCCATCATCAGAAATAAGAACTACTTTTCACTACCAAAGCATTTTCACCCTCCAGATTTAGGCAAAACAATTATCTGGGTTGTTAATCTTCATTTCCTCTTAAAAGAGGAATAACAACCGCAAATCTAATCTAATGGATTTTAGATTTTAACCCCACATAAAAAGGTAGGCAAGCAGAGGAACAGCTCCCACACTTATAAAAAATGAACAGTCATCTTGCCTTTGAAGGTTTCTACATCTGTCACTAGTGAATGATGAAGCTTCCAAAAACAGCTCTCAGTTAAAATATATTTACAACCTTTTTAATGCCTCTCCTTATAGTCTAGACCAAAGTCTTACACACAAAAAATATATACGTCTTCAAAGAATTCTGCACTATAATTTAAAATTATTGTATTAAGATGTTCTATGCCACATAAATATTATTTTATAACTATCCAGATGTACAAATTTATTTTTAAAAAATTATTTGCAGTGATCATATACTATTATGTTTCATTTCAGTTTTTCTCCCTGAGACTTTAAAAAAAATCCTGTTTACATTTTAATTTTTCCATGTAGTGTTTCTATTCTAATCACAGCTGGCCATTTCTGCTGTGATGTAGTAGATCACAGAAAAGATTACTATTTCATTTATGTGTAATTTTAACAGTTCTTGGGAGTGAAGAAAGATAATAGAAATCCTAACAAACACAATGAATTCCTTTTAAGAAGGAACAAAGATAAAAACACAATATAACAAAATGCTTGAAACTGGAAAACACTCTACAAAAACTACTTAAAATACTGTTACCCTTAAACAACCAAATAGCTACTAGAATCTGACATTTCCATAAATTTTTTATTCACTGGTTCCCAAGTCAGTTTATAAAACTCAAACGTCATGTTGTCTACCATCAGTGAAAAGCAGCTACTCCTGATTCCCAGAGGAGAAGCTAAACAAGTGGTAAAATAATACTGCAAATGCTTGAGGGAGAAAAATAGCCCCACATGTATTAAAAGACAGGAGAAATGTTGATGGATAGACAATGCTTAATGAAATTAGGGTATTTCTTTTAATCTGTGTGAAATTATCCTAAAACACTGTCTCCAACTCCTTATCACTATTACAACTGGGATTCTAAATAGGAGTGGTGTTCCTTGACCAATTTTATTATTTTCTGTTATCCCAAGCATTCATTGCAGCTCCCACATCCATTCATTTATGTGCCAACACCACCCATGACATATAATTGATCTCAATAAAACACACTTCTTCAAAATTTTGGCAGAGCCTCATAGAAATTAGTTTCAACGTTTTAAGCATTAAATCCATGCTAAAACAAATAGTAGATATGAATAAAAATTAGCAAAGATAAATTGACCTGATAATTAGCATAATTGAGCTGTATATCCAAATCACATTTTATATCATAACTGCTAATACAATCATTGCTGGCCGAAGGGCAGAGGATAAGGGGTGACAGCAAACTGTGAAAAAAAATGTGCAGCAAAGCAAAGAGCCACACAGATCATGAAGGGGAAAAATCTTTAGGAGTGTGGAAGGAGAGTGATTACATTTCAGGGAAAAAAAAAAAAAAGACTAAAAATTATAATCTGCGACCAGAAATGTTAAAAACAGGGCTGTACTAGCCATGAAGCAAAAAGCTGCAGGTAGTAAATGAAGGAACATATTGACATGAAGTCTCCTCCACACTTTTACACTCTTACTTACATTCTTAGTTTTGAAAATGCAAAATATCTGTGGGAGGAAAGGAAAGAGTATAGACTGTTTATGTTATGACAGTTTACATATAAAGAGTGATATCTGTATTACTTATAACTACAAGTAATTTCCATTATCAAAAATAAAAAATTTCCATAACTATAAGCACAATTTCAAAGTGTATTCAACACTTTTTTTCTTTTTTAAGGAACTGTTTAACAATAAATGCTTACAAAACCAAAATAACAACAAGTCTTTTCATGGAAGGACACACAAGAAAAGAACAAGAGGTAATTATTACACAACACAAAGATATTAACAGATACATACATTACAGTACATTTTGTAGCACTGTGCATCTCTGTGGTAACCAGAGAGATGATAATGATCTAATCATTAAATAGACTTTTCTTTTGCTACCAGCCCAAATAAATCAGTCTGAAGTAGACAGCATGCACATCTTGAAGTGTAAAAAACTGGAAAATATTTTCCATAGTTTCTTGTGTCTATACATCCCTCACCATCTGTAAAATGTTAAGTCTGACATTTATTTAAGTTACACAATCTGCATTATTTATATAGGAACCTTCTTAACAAAAAAGACCAGTTTGTGCTCCAAATTTTTCCTACAAATACAGGCTACTACAATACAGGCTGTTATATTAGGGTGATAAAAGGAATGTTTATACCCCTTAACTTGAGTACATGTTACAATGCATTTCATAAGAATCACACAAAAAATGAAGCAAGGAAAATATTGTCCAAAACACACATGCCTAATTAGAACTTGGTGAAGATGGTGAAATGCCTGCACATTCAAAAAGACATTCAATAAATAGATTGTGGACATAAAGCCTTTCCTGTGCAAATGGAAACCAAAGCCATAGACCAGCCTGAGAGGATTCAAATTTTTCAGATTTTATCAAGCAGTTCCTTTAGATTGCAGAACACCTGCAAAAGGTGTTAATGCTAATGGCTCCTGAGCTAAAGATTGCTTAAAACTAAGAACAAGAGCAATGGTGCCACTCTATAACAGAAAAAACAAGGTACACCAATTGTTTGATGGGACAATACAACCAAACCTGGAGAACAAATCTACCCATTGAATGTACTGCTGAGACAAAAAGACTCACCATATGTGAATTTTTTCCATTTTTAGTTGTCTGTATATTGCTCACAAAACACAGTTTGCTGTGTAGAGAGTAAAGTAAAATGATTCTGGGTAATGTGTTCAGCCTCTGTGGCTGTGGTTTCATTTCTTTTGAGTTACCAACCTATTCTAAGGCCCCTGCTGCAGGCCCATCTGCGATTGAGACCTCCTTCACTGCAGGAAGAAAAAGCTATCCCAAAACTCTGAAAATTAGAACTGTGTGGCCTGATCCTCTATTCTATAGTAGTAATTTCATTTTACTATATGTTGATCCAGTAAAACTACACCCGCTGTAGACTGGGGAGACAAAACACTCAGAGACAGGTAAACCTATAGGTAAAAAAAAAAAAGTAAAAAAAAAGTTGAAAATTATTTCATAAAACCAGCCACTCAACAGAAGTCAGGAAATAGTGTTTCAGCATTGAGAGGGACCTGTGAGACTCACATCTGGGCATCTGTCCAATGTGAAACACATCAAAGTAATAGAAGAAATGTCTTGGAAAACACAGTAACTTTGATAAAGGCTGTAAGAGGATTAATTAATACAGAATAGCAGGGAAAAAAAATCTCAGCTAGCACTCAGTAAAAAAGAAAATGACCTTTCAGAAAATAAATGATTGAAATCTTCAAATTGCTCACAGGGTAACCTTAGATAAGCTCTGGAAACCAAACAGAAATATCTGCAACATGGATGAAACAGATTAAAAAGGGAGCCAAAATGTTTTCCAACAGAGGTGAGGGGTTTCTAAAAGGCAGATTTTAAAGCAGTATAATATCTGTGCTAATAAAAGACAGAACTAAATAAATTAAAAATACTGCAGAGTCATATGAGCAGTCAAGTGTACTAGTACCAAATTTCTAGTTGCTCAGTCTATAAAAATGCTATCTCTTGAGATACTATCATGAGGCTTCAGGAGCTTTTTAAATCCCAACTCCAAATTCTGGCATCTACTGATAACATAAGAAATGAACTACCTTTGATAAGAGAGAGAGAGAGAGAGAGAGAGAGAGAGAGAGAAAGGAAGTTTTCCTGGTTATGAAGAAGAGGTAACCTAAGGGCGTACTAAGGACAATAGAATGTGAGCTAGAGAGCCCTTTTTCCCAGATTTCCCATTCTGGGCACTTGAGTCAGGGTTTCCAATACAGAAATGGATATATTCCTGAGCCTGTCACCAATGACAAGAGATAGTGTGGTCCAAGTCTATAGGCACAGCATATAATTACCAATTCCTTTTGAAGAAGTAATGTACAGAATTCAGTGGCTTATGATACCTGCCTTTGGAAAATATAAACAATAAAGAAACACCTCCAGTTGCTTCCCACTATAGATTAAGTTAATATTTTTATATGTTTTGGGAGAAGAAAACAAACAATAGAATTTAAAAAGAAGTTATTGTTGAAAATATGAAAATGAAAGTTTTCATGGCAGAAACATTGGTCTCTTTCTGCTGACTTGGTACAAACTGCTCTTTTCAAAGTAGTTTTACTAAAAGCACAGCCATTATTTGAGAATTCTAGCTAAAAGCAAACGAATTGAAGATCCACAGCTGTCTGTGCCCAATGACATTGATTTGCTTACAACACCACTGAGTCCCCTGGTTGGCTCTACTTCCTTCTTTCTGGTGTGCAGCATGGAGTGTTTTTAGAGCAAAGAACTCGGTTCTTTTTGGATGAAACTACACCAGACATTCTAGGAACACAATTACAACAATCTTGACACAAACTGGCGGTCAGTCTGTGGGAACAGACTAGAACAAGCCTGAAGTAACTTCCCTCTAGGCTCCCATAAAGAGGATATCAGACACTTAATTAAGTGGGATTTCAGCACTGAGTGCTTCACTGAGCAAATCCACTCCCACCAGGCTGTCAGTGTTAACAGATAAACTGGCCAAAGAGCACAATAACTGGAGAGATGTTAAATGACATACAACATTAAAGTTGTCCCACTGTTTCTATTCAGTCCTCCCTTTATTCTCCCTTTATGCCAAGATCCCAGAACAATATTGCCCAGTATTGCTCCAGTTCTGTCATTTTTCCATATGACATGAATGAAATGGTCATTTTGGCTCAATCTGTCAAGCAGTAAGGTTGAATCTCTGTTTTTGTCACTTGGTGTTTACTACCGGCTTTCACAAAGGGCATTTGGCATTTTGCCATGACAGAAGGGTAAAGATATAGGTTTGTGCAGCATTAAGACTAAAAGAGAACAAATTCTTAATGGCTGATACTGGTTAAGAGGGACTTCTGACTTCCTCAGAAGTAGTGCATTTATTAATTTAGAGGACACAAATACAAAAACAATATCACGTTAGGACATTTCAGTTAAATTTGTTGTTCTCACTCTAATCTCCACTAAATGCTCTCTGAACTCGACTAGTACTATTTGAGCAATAGTCTAAAAATATATATATTCTTCATGACATGCAAGAAAATTACCAGCTTTGAAAAAACACGCTAATGAATGATACAATAAAGAAGCTTGACTATTTGCTTATGTAGCTGGTGCCTCCTGAGTGATTAAACAAGGATAAAAATTTGTAGAGATAATACTTCTGTTATTACTATTTGCTTTTGCCATCTTTTGCACTATTTCAGTCAGTGGCCACCTTCTAACTTTTCTGTATTTGCTTTCTCCAAGTGGAAAAGAATACCAAATCTTCAGAGCTGGAATTTTTCCTGCCTCAGTATTTGTCTTTTATCTCATTTCAGTACAGTTATTCCTTGAATATGTGAACGAGAACAGGACACATTTACCCATTTATATCCTCATTTGACATTTATGTTCACATAAACACAGCAGTAAGAAAATTCGGTATCTCTTGCATCAGGTACCCCTTTAGAACAAAAGTTCAGCCATATCTGAAGACAGCCCATGGTAGGATGTGTGATAAAGGTCTGCACATGTACAAAGGAATACAGGCAAGGGGCAGTCCAGGTAACACTGCTCTGGCTTCTCCCAGGCCCATCACAGGAACCATCAGCCCATCTCCACAGTCACAGGTGCACAAGGGCAGGTGGGAACCCATAGAGACTAAGAGAAAGGGAAAACTCTTCCAGCCCCTGCAGGTCTGTCTCAGGAGTCTCAGTCTGGACATAAAACCCACCATGACGAGACAATTTGGAGTGTCTATCATACTTAGGAGGTTTGATGCTCGAGGGTGTCAGATGTAATATAGAGCAGAGGAGAACATTTTGTGGTTGCAGAGGACTTACAAAACACTTAGGAGAGGAACTAAAGGCAGGGAAATGGATGGATCTAGGTCACCTGGGGAGGAAGTGGTGTTAGAAAATAAATCATATCTGTTCTCTGTGTGTGTGCATGTGTGGGTAGAGAATCTAAGTACCAGCAACTGGACTTGAGTCCTGCATGGCAGCAACTGGAGAGACTGAAGGGAATAAAACAGTCAGTGAGTGGAGCGGGACCAGAGGTCAGAGGGCCATGTCTCTGAGTGCAAGACCACACGAGCAGCTGAGTGCTGGAGGGACCATGGTAGTCCCCCTCAGCTGTCAGAGACACTCTGAGGTATCTTTAGGAGTGAGACCTGCTGGGGTGGGCATGAGGGAAATGGCCTGTACGAGAAGCTGGACCAAGTCTGCAGCCTCAGGGGCTCATATGTCCACTTGCCAGCAACTGGAGAGACTGGGATCCAGAGTCAANGCCCATCTCCACAGTCACAGGTGCACAAGGGCAGGTGGGAACCCATAGGGACTAAGAGAAAGGGAAAATTCTTCCAGCCCCTGCAGGTCTGTCTCAAGAGTCTCAGTCTGGACATAAAACCCACCATGACGAGACAATTTGGAGTGTCTATCATACTTAGGAGGTTTGATGCTCGAGGGTGTCAGATGTAATATAGAGCAGAGGAGAACATTTTGTGGTTGCAGAGGACTTACAAAACACTTAGGAGAGGAACTAAAGGCAGGGAAATGGATGGATCTAGGTCACCTTCACTGAGGAAGTGGTGTTAGAAAATAAATCACATCTGTTCTGTGTGTGTGTGCATGTGTGGGTAGGGAATCAAAGTACCAGCAACTGGACTTGGAGTCCTGCATGGCAGCAACTGGAGAGACTGAAGGGAATAAAACAGTCAGTGAGTGGAGTGGGACCAGAGGTCAGAGGGCCATGTCTCTGAGTGCAAGACCACACGAGCAGCTGAGTGCTGGAGGGACCATGGTAGTCCCCCTCAGCTGTCAGAGACACTCTGAGGTATCTTTAGGAGTGAGACCTGCTGGGGTGGGCATGAGGGAAATGGCCTGTACCAGAAGCTGGACCAAGTCTGCAGCCTCAGGGGCTCATATGTCCACTTGCCAGCAACTGGAGAGACTGGGATCCAGAGTCAACTGCAGATAAGACAGAGAGTGAGCCGAGCTGTTGGCTCTACTTTGTACACATCTTTACACATGCACAGTCTCACTGTTGGACATCCACGCTGCTCAGCCAGAGAGGGGAGCAGGATGAGCCTACTGGTGCTGTGTTTGTGCAACTGCTCAGTGTGTCTGGGAGATGTGTGCAGCTGCCCTTGATGTGTGGTGCATACCTGTGCTCTCTGGGAGTGCTGACTGGGAACGTGCTGAGCCTTGCTGCTGGTTGGACCTGGGGCCATGCAGCTGCTGCAGCCTCCCTGAGCCACACTGAGCTGCCACATGTGGTCTGATTCTCCTCATACTCCAGTGTTATAAAGCTAAGACAAAAGCATTCAAGGGCTTCTATCTTATTTCCATTGAGTGATTTATTTTAAGATTTACCAAGCTCAGAGCATGATTACTAATTTCCAATACCTCTCACTTAGAAAATAGTTGAATAGCTTTCATTTTGTGCATCAGAGTGCAACTAGGGAATAAAACCCTATCAAAAGACCAACAAGTAAAAAATCCAGTACCTGTAAAGTTTGGAAAACTAAATGTATCTGAAACTGCTAGAAGGAAAAGAAAAAAAAAAAATAAAGGCACAAACTACATAGAAGAATCACAGAAAAAAATAAAAAAACAAAAGGTTGGAGGAAACCACCAGGGATCACTCAGTTCAACAACATGCTGGATTCAGGGACAACTTCAAAGACAGATTAGGTGAAGTTTTTTAGATCGCCAGGGCTGGAAAAGCAAAAGAGATATAATAGGATGAGAAAAAGAAGCCACAGATCCAGAATCAAAGGTAATGTGGAAAAAAGAAGAAAATGGAAGACAAATGCAGACATGCATTGGAGAACAAGGAACCTGAGTTAGGAAAGGAAGTTGAGACTGGTGTGATGGAGAGATTGAGAAAGAACTGAAATCATTACTTGGAGTAGGAAGCCAGATTAGTGTCAATTTTTTGAAGTGGCTGAGGGACAGCTAGAAAAACTAAGAGGGGTTACCAAGGTGAGAAAATTGAATGGAAAAGAAACAAGTTCAGAGAGGAAGGTAAAGAAAGGCTAACAGATTCAGGAAGTAAACTCAGATCTTAAGACAAGGTGCTAGGATAAAAAGAAAGACAAGAAGCCAAGGAGTCAAAAAACAGTTCCAAGGCTTTGGGTCCATATTGGTTGCATAGAAAACTTCAGCTGAAGTATAGGATAAAATGGAGAAGGAAAAATAATCGTTTCTTCTAAGAGGGAAGCTGAGCAATGAGCTAAGTGTTTAAGAACAGCAATTACTGAGCCTTCTGTGCTTAGTTTACATTTGTTCACTTTGTTTAAAGATTCTAGCACATGCCTTTTTTGCTTAAGCAAATCTAGTATCACCAGAAGATAACGGATTAAATTGAAAGTACAGAATACAAACTCCTAAATCATATAAAATCCTCATTAATTAATTACCAGCATGTAGTTTCTTCTGCTGGAGAAAGTAACTTAATGTGGTTTGCTCAGTACTTGTAAGCAATTAGCTCTCAAATGGGAAATGAAAATGGATAGTGTTTCATTTGCTTGTTCTTGAGAAAATAAATAGGAAATCCTTTGGACTCCTTGCTGAGTTTGTATTGATGTTCAATTTAAATGTTTCTAAAATCAATAACTAATTAGTGAAACTTAAATCTTTGAGAAATTTCCAAGTTCTTTTGGAAATGTATCTTTTCTTACATACTTGAAACATATATTTTAATAAAGATAATTTTCCTGCAAATGCAAGGAAATATGCAGTAATACAATTATTAAAGACTAAACAAATGTGCTATTTTAAAGCTATTTCCAGCATTTGATAAAACGGACTTGATTTTTCATATACAAATATAGAAACAGAGTGCACTGACCAGAAATTTTCTATGAATGGGTTTTTCAGACTGCATAATGCAGATTTGAATTATTGATGCTAAATTGATTGTTTGTACAATTTAATTGCCTTCTGCACTGTTTTTCTATTGCACCAGTAAATGACATATATGTCACTGTGAGTAGCATATGGTACTGTGGTACATGTCAATGATCATGAAACTTGGTTTATCTTGATCAGTCCCATTTTTTGAAATCTCATGCAAGTTAGTAACTATTCCGGAAAAAAAAAAAAAAAGAAAAAAAGAACAAAGCAGATATGTGAGCTGGCTCATACATGTTTTTCAGCATCTTCTGGCCTCTTCAATAAAACATTCACATATCACAGTCTTAATGTGTTTTCAGAGAATTATATTCTTTTGACTTAAGGGTTTTCATTTCTGTAATATTTTCTTCTGAAAGTATTTGATTGTCACTAAAAGCATGATGATCTTTTTTTGTGTTGAATCCCAGACACCTTGCAAAATTCAGTTTTTAATCCAATTTGCTAAATGATAGCATCCATCCATGTGCTATTCACTGCCAGACATTATTGGCCATCAGCTGCATCGTTGTCATTCTCTTAATGTAAAGAGGATCCATAAAAAAAATCAGGCATAGTGATTATACTGAATGCCTATTCCTCTCTAAAGGCCCAGGAATTTTTAAATAATAACCTTATATGATGGGCTATTTCCCACTTCACTTGAAGAAAACAAAGTGCATCAAAGTTGTCCTAAACTTTGAAGTTCCAAATTGTCACTCTGCAGCTACGTGAATTTCTATGTGGATGGCTGTGACTCAAACCTGATTTGAAAAACACGTGTGTGATGTTTCAGACCATGGATTTCTGGTGAAGTATGTTTTATGCAGGACAAGAAAAATGATCTCAAACTTGCTAAAAGGAACTGGATATCACATGACGTTACATACCTTGATTTCATGCCTGATGTCTTTCTCTAAAGAGCAGTATTTACCAGTAATGTATGGGCCTGAGAAATCAAACATTTTATAGGATAAGATGACTTTGCCACAGCTATTATTCTAATTTTGGGAAGGAAAGGAGTGGGGTTAAAGGATCACTTCCTTCTCCTGGAACTAGAAAGTATCTAGAAGGGATTGTTTCATGGTTACACTGGCTTTTGGGCAGGCTGCCCTGGAGGAAACATGAAAAACTGTCATATACTCACAGGATATGGTTAGTGAACACATAATCTAAAATACTGAGCAAAAGCTCCTCTGCAGGGTCTTTTACTGCCACTTCTCTCCCCGTATCATCTTCATCCTTGTCTTTGGAAAGCCAGCTCTCTATGAGAAGACAAATCTCTTCATCAGAAAGAAGGACTACTCTTTCAAGTCTGACTTCCTCCAGGTATCAGCTGGGATCATTTCCTGTGCTGTCGTGGCCAATGCAGGTTTTATAAAGCTGCCCAAGATCTCTGAGATTAATCTGTTAAAAAAAAATTAAAAGAATCCAGATTTTAATAACAAATTACACTGTTGTCTTTAGCCATCCTTCTTATACTGGGCATGCAAGCTAAATATGCAGCTAACATAGTCAAGAGTAATGAGTTTTGTGAGAAAACTAAGCCTTTATATACAATGAATCCCAGAGACAAAGAGTAAAAACATATGGAGTAGTCAGCAAGTGTAATTTTATTGACTTCAGTATTGCATTTTTTAAAGTGAGTAAAGGGCTCAGGCAATCCAGTCTATTTCTAGACCTCTTCAAGGAATCTATTTTCTAGTGTTATCATGTAAATCTCTATTTCTAGACAAATACATTAACAAGCAGAAAAAAGTTCAGTCATTGCTACACAAAATCATACAAGTCATGAAGTTACCACCAGCAGAGCCCTATTAACTATTCCTACCACTTATCAGTTGGCTACTTTTCTCATTAACTCCTGTTTTTATGTGCTCTGGTGTCAGGGTTAACTGTTTCTGTAAGTGCTGATGCCACACTGCAGCAAATTTAAACAATAAAACATGACTATGTCGCATTGAATACTGCAGCCTTGAAATAAGAGCCACTATGTTTTGGGTCACAATATTTTGGGCAATTCTGATGACAGGAATCTAAGCACAAAAGCAGAGTTAACCACTTTCAAACTTTTTTTTTAAAACTTTTTTTATCAGTCATGGCTTGAAAGATCAGGATAATTGGGAAAAAAATCACCAAGTAAAAAAGAACAAAAAATAGTAATTTTCTTTATTATTGCAGCAATTTTTTATTATTTTACATCAAAACAAAAAGGAAGCAAAACATCCCTGAGGCAAGCCTGGCACAACTCAGTCTCATAGGGTGAGACCATAACACGTATGTTAGTAGTAAAAAGTCTGAATAGAGTCACACTTAAAACTTTTGTAGTAGGTCTTGCTATATTAAAACACTATGTTAAAGTAAGATGTGCCAACTGAAGATGCAGTTATAGCATCAATGCAATAAGCCCATGTACCTCAAAGACATGCTGCTAATACTCACAGCAGAATTACAGCAGTAGATAAAAAGCAATGTAGCCAAAAATGTAGCCAGAACACAGGTCAAGCTGCCATAATGAATGTCACCCAGCTGCAAAACAGAGAGCTGTGCAGTGGGCAAGGGACTGCTAAGGTTTCCTTGAAAATAAATATAAAAATATATTAGAATTCTCAGCCTTTATTGCAAACTGAGTAGAGCATGGTATTGGTGAACAACAAAGCTGGTGCTCTCCTGAGATGTAGGCGCTGGCTGCTATTTGTGGTGCAGAAGTGTTAAAGGGCAATTTAGTAAATAAAGCACTGATACCTTGTGACTTGGTTAAATTCTGGCTTAACTCCTGGTGAAAGAGAAACATCAGAGCCATCACAGATTATTGCATACAAAAATCATTGCCACTGTTCTTGGTCAGGACCAGGAAACTCCATAAAAGAGCCTCTCTCAATTTCTGAAGTATCTAATCAGTCATTTGGCTATGAAGCAAACTGAAACATTGATAAAACAAATCTTGCACATCTATAGTACATATATATTATTTGTAGCATATATCCTATGAGTTGGTTCAAAAGTGAAGCTAAAACTTTTTAAATTACTTTGATTTATCATCTTATGCTAAAGTGGATTTGTTTGTTTGTTTGTTTCACAAGGAGATTTAAGATTGGAGATATCTCTCCAGGTGAATTCCCCTGCAAAAAACCATGGATATGTCCTTCGGAAAAAAAAGGAAAAAATGTGCTCCAGCAGATTCATCTCCTTCTGGTGCTGGAGACCCTAGAGCTGGAGGCAGTACTCCAGGTGGGGTCCCACAAGAGTAGAATAGAGGGACAGAATCACCCTCCTTGCCCTGCTAGCTGCACAGTAAATGATCTCTGGCAGACCACTGGTACAGCTGTAGAAAATATCACAAAAATAAGCACACATAGGAGACCTGATCAAAAAGGAAAAAAAAGGAAAAAAAAAGAAAAAATACAGATCAATTTGAAAAAGGAGAGGGAAGTGATGAAGCCCATTCATCACCGTATCAGCATGCAGGGACTTCCTGTTACTGGATAAGCAACAGAGCAATCCATCAAACCTAATCAAATGAAGTTTCAAGAAAAATCAGTAGAGAACAGAAAGCTCTGTCCAAACCATTAAGTTTCTCCAGAAGATGTATCTAGTTGCAACTAGTTCAATTGGATTCACTGAAGTCCTGTTTAGCATCTCTAAACAGGTATGTCCTGGTGTACTTCTATACCTCCTCTCCTTCCCTAACATTCATACTCTAATAGTAGTTATGATATAAGCAAATTAAGGAAGTTATGACCACGTGCTAAAGAGGAATTTGCCCAAAGTTTCAAGTCAAATATATTTGCTTGCTTTCAGCTAAAGGGAGAAACAGTATAAAACATCCTGGTATACTTGACTTACAAATTAAGAGGATTTTGGTGTGGTAAACTATGCTGGACTTACACATAATGGCATGAGTAATTTCAGAGTCTGAGAAGTCTCAAAAATAGTTCAAAACACACAACACTGCTCATTTGATTGTATGCTTAGTAATATAATATTACTAAGCATATTATAAGTATAAGCATATTATACTACTATTATACTTAATATTTTTGCATAATATTCTTTTTCTGAATAATTGTTTATTAATGATCTTAGGGGGAAAAAGTCTTGTCTATTTTTAGGTGGAAATTAGGCAATAGCAGAGGAGAATTCAATTGCATAGGATGTTCTGAAAGATGTATAATACAATTAGAAATGTATTTTCAGTACCAGTTGCATATTTGGGGCTTGGAACAATTCATCTTGATGTCAGATCAGACATCACATTGGTCTCTCAGTGGTATTGACTTGCTAACACGTTATTTTTTGTCAATTGGAATCCCATCAAAATGCATGTCAAAATCTGCTCTTGCAGTGAAATGCAGAGGAAAATATTCTCATAACACAGCAGAGCTAACAATATTCTTTGACAACATAAACGGCGTCTTGAGGTTGCTTCTTCCTTTCTTGTATTGAGTAAATTGCCTTGAACTTCTGCATGACTTGAACACAACCTGGCATTTAGAAATCTACTTTCACAGTCAGAGTGTTCTGTAAAAAGTTGTGTAACAAAGTTGACTTGGCCGCCCTTGTAAACAACGTGCTTACAAAAACTGGAGTCTTGCTGAGTATGATGTTCCAGCACAAAAGCTGCAAAAGTAACATCCCTTTTTATACAGATAGGCCTGCAATAAATGTTCAAAGAGGAAAGGATGAGTTCCACGACTAAAGAATAGCTCTGAGAATCAGGCAGCTAGATTCTATTCCTGGATCTGCCTTAGGCTTCCTAAGAAACATTACAGAATTCACAAGCCCTTTTTCCTTCACTTTCTCAACTGTACAACAAGGACAACATTTACATGTCTCTTACAGGGACATTTCAAAATTCTCTTCATAAATTTTGAGATCCTCAGAATATGTCACAACTTTGAAATTCCATATTTTTTTCTAAAATGTTCTGTTCATTTGCAATTACTTGATACTTTTCTAAAATTCAATTTAGATATCAAGAGTTACGAATTGTAATGATGTGGGAGAGTCTGGACATGGAGGGAAATTCAAATTCCATTATGATGTAGCTTACATCAACCACCTGTAGAACATAAATAAAACCCAAACTGCAGAGGTAACAAACAAGGGCATGGAATCATAGATTGAGGTAAAGGGATCTAGATGCCACAAACATCAGGTATGATGATTTTAGACATGGCCTGTTAGAGAATTCTTCTACAAATGCCAACCTCTTCCCAGAAAAACATTTTTCAAAACACCTGAATCATCATCTACAGTTAACTTGGTTAATTGTGAAACTCCTGATGCATTAACCAACTTGTGTTAAGTCCTATAATAAGTTCTAAAGGTGATGGGCCTCATATAGACCTTGCTTATGTGACAGACTGCCAGCACTTAATAGGCTTAAAAATACCATTGTGACTAGTGATATGTGATAGTGATAATTCTATTGCCCTTGTAGCATTTTTCTTCACTTTTACAGGCAATAATATCAGCATATCACACTTCATGGTACAACTACCAGTACCAATTATTGAAAAAACTGTCCACCTCTTTCAAAAGGGCCATGTTTTCACACACAGCATCTTTGCTTTTGTCATATTCTAGTTAAACTAGACAGACCTGCCAAACAATATACCTATATGCTTTGCTCATTGCTACTATTTATAAGACTAAATAATCTTACCATAGGCAATGGGAATATTTTCATTAAGTCATGTGTTAGCCAACTTGGCCTTACTTTTTGAAATTGAAGCTTAACAAAGCTCATATTTTACAATTTGTCTCTAAGCATAAATTGAAATCCAGGTTTATTAGCAAGAAGTTCTTCCTAAAGAGGATGCAAGGACTAAATTTTAATTCCATTTCTAAATTAACTTTGCAAATACACTTTTTGGTCCCTAGCATAACTGTGGTATTTTGAGTGGAGTTAGTATGACCTATCTTCATGTACTTAAGATGTTTGACTAAGTGAAAAGTGAAGTTCCTTGTCTGAATGAGAAAAGATTCAGTGGAAAGATACTTCAATAAAAGAACGGAAAGAATACATGTAATGACACCATTTCTCTTTTATATACTAGAATAAGCAAAATAATGTCACTGCTTTCCTGTTGTGCAGAAAGTATCCTGCAATCTCTTTGAGATAAACTCGGGGTAGCATGAAAATCATTTGGATAAATCAAAACTTCAGAGGCAGCTGCACCAAAATCCTAATATCTAACACAACCACCAGAGAATATGCTTGACAGATAATTATTAATTTCATGTAAGACTGCTTCATTAACAGAATTTCAGAGAAGTCATGTACGGCAGTACTTCTACAGCATTTGCACATAATAGAGAAATCATTGGAAATATTTTTGGAATTGGAGTATTTTTTTAATTGTGGACATGCAGCTAATAACTTGCCAAAAATACAATAACTGTTATACAAGTACACCAGTACCCAGGGTCCACCCATGCTGCTTGCTTTATCCAAATGTCTGAATTCAGCCGATTTGTTAATCGTACCCAAAAACTTGGCACAGTTACACACTAACTCAAGAACTAGAGTACGTCAAAGGGGCTCACCCAGAAACATAAGAGTGTCATGAAAAAGGATTAAAGGCCACACAAAGATCAGCATTATTTTTTCCTAATTCATACTTGCTTTGGTCACAAGAATAGATTGGGTAAACAAATATTGCTCATTACGCAGTGACTGTGAAAACATTTTCTTTTCCAGTGCACTCAAGCTCTGGAAGAACTTTTCTTTTACTGTGGGGTTGATCAAATTATTCCAACAGTACAAATATATATATATATATACACACACACACACACTTGATACTGCAGTACATACTGCCTAAGTACTGAACAAGTAACACCAAATGCCCCACTCCCATTTCTTGGAGATGAGCTGTGTTTTTCTCCAAGATTTTTTGTGTGCTCTTTACAATCCTGTGTCGTTTTAGCTTTTTGGAACAAGCTAAATTTTGTTTAATGCACAGTCTGTAGCTGATGAAGATCATTTTACATACTTCTCCCTTTTATCTTGATAAGGGATGAGGTTCATCTTGTTCTCATATGCATTTCACAGACAGTGACAGTTTCAAGGGGTAACAGTCATGAATACAACTGTTTTATGCTGCCTTAAGCAGATTTGACTAAAGCCTGGGCTTCTCTAAGTTTTGTTCAACTGTCTCTGGACCTAAATGGTTGTCATGGAAGACAGGGACAGCAGGAAAATAGCAGGACACAAGCAATCTCCAGCTTTTAGGCATTGCTAGTCCCATGGTTAAGAGTATGGATAGCTACATTGGTGCTTATGTTCACTTCTGCAATCTTCCCACTCTGGAAGGATTCTAACCGAGCTCATTTCAGCCTCTTTTATTTGAACATCACGAGCAAAAGCATGGAAATGGATTTGTTTCAAGCTATTTTTAAAACATTTAGTTTTCTTCTCACTGCTTTGCATTTTACTTTGGAGATCCCAGTTTTGACTGATGAAAGAATTACTGTGGATCCAGAGTACAGGAAAGAAAGACTCACAGTGAAACCAAACAGATTCTTAGAGTCTGTAGGGCTGATTCTAAAGACAGGAGTTTCATGTATAGGTTATGTAAAATGTATAGGTATTCATGTATAGGTTATGTAAAATGACTGATAATTTTATTTAAAGAGGAGGGAACCAAAATGAAAATCAACAGATCAAGTTCTAAGCTTAACACATTCCTGAGATGCAGTACAGCATGGAGGTGATGAACACAACTCTTAACAAAGTAAAGTGGAAGTGGAAAGAAAATGGCTGTATTTAACACTTTAACAGTCTAATCATGGGAGCACTATTTATTAAGTTTTATGATATTAAGTATCTCTTCAAGTATTATAGGATCCCTGTTTTTCATCTCCCTGTATTACTTTCTGGTATATGCCCTAGACCATAGAGTGTTTAAAGGATTGTTTATGCAGATGAAGAAACTCTAAATCATGTAAATGGATGTGGCACTAGCTTTAAAAGTTAGAAAAATGAGCTCATGCAGCAAAATTCACACCAGGGATGGATTTCATTTTCCAATACTCCAAAAATATCATGCATGCTTCATGTTCTATACTTGCAAACATGGAACAGCTACCTTCCTTACAAAGACAGCCACAAGGCACTAAATATAACCTACGGTTAAACTGAAGATTTTGAAGATTTCTTAGGAGAAATTCCAGCACTTCTAGTGGTTGATTATAGTATTACTTTTTAAATAATTGACAATGCGTTTAGATTCTTAAGACCAACTCCGCCCTAAAGAGATTGAAGAGCTTATAGTGAAGCAAATTCACAAAGCAAATCGTGGAAAAAGTCTTGTTAGGGAAATGCGAGGTCCTGCCACTATCACTAAAGCAAGAAGTATTTTGAAAGCAGATCTACTGAACCAGTCAGTGTTTTTACTGACTTCATTATTACTAGAATAGCAGAACTTGTACCCACAGGTATGGAATTATTATGTATGGAAGTAATAAAAATTGAGAGATTGCAGCTGGCTTTTACAGAAGATAATAGGCTTACATTCTTATGCTTAGTTCTTTTTGACACAGAAGGGAATATTTGGCATGACCAAACATTAAAAGAATACTTTTAAAAAGAATTTCTTTATCAAACAGTGTGTACAGTCATAAGAGATAATTCTGCATGTTTCAAAGAATGATGATGCAGAATACAGGACTCCAGAGAATATAATTTACAATATAATTAAAGCCCCAGTGTCTTGAGCAACCCAGCATTCTGCCAAAATCAGTATTTTTGAAATACTGAGAAATACTCAGGGACTGTGATGACACCAAAGGAAGATGCAGAAAACAGATCAGAGTTGTGATGGAAGCTGTAACTTATGGTAGATTGATATTCCTCTACTGGAGAAGGAATGACTCTCAACAGAAAAATAATGTCCTGAAAACTATGCCTGAATAGTAACAGAAGAAGAAAACCACAGCCCAGAAGTAGTTTCTTTGAACACACAGGAACAATTCAAAACAGAAAAGGAAATCCATCAGATTTAAATTCTGGTTTTTTCCTGTTCCCATGTTGTTTATCCTTGACATATGCATCTGATAGGAAAAATTGCTCAGCCACAAGAGCAAATGCTGTGCAGAGTAGATCAGACTCTCTTGTGGAAACCTAGAACCTAGGACTCCAGTCAGAAACAAGAACTCTCCCCATCACACAATTGTAAATTACCTTCAGTAAATTTCATGTACTGCCATCATATGGAAATCTCTCAGGGTAATAGCTTTGTTACATTATACCTGCATTACAATGGACTTTGGCCAGTTTTTAATTTCATTTACGCAAACCTTAATCAGAGATAGCCAAGGTTAATGAAGTTACACTTGCTTTATAAAGCAATAGAAGCAACACTAAAATTAAGTTCTAGAATGAAATCTCAGGAGGCTATACAGGAGCACTAGCTGATGTACTCAAGTTTTATTAACTTTCTTTTTTCATTATTTTTAACTTTACTGAATATTCACTGTATACTTTTAGGTATCCAAATTACTACACAGCTAACTGTGCTTTCTATCAAACCACTATTCTCGATTTTTATTAAGACAATCCAGTAGAGTTTGGTCTCATTCTCATTTTGTGGGCCATTTCTCTGTGATTTTTTATGGTTGTATGTGTGACAACAGAGATTTTGAAATTATATGGTATTTTGATTGTTTTTGTGAGGCATGACTGTGTTTTATTTGCTTCCATTATATTATGCTGATCTCTTCCAGCATCCTGCATCAGTTAACATTTCCTTTTAAAAAAACTGTGCTAGAAGGTTTCTGTCTGGCTGATTTTGGTATCAAAACATACTTTCCATCCCATCTGTCACTGATTTCCCATCATATGTTCATTATGCATAAATTATTCAAACCTAAGTGATGTAACACAGATGGAACTACTGCAACAGGTACAGTCCTGACTGAGGAACTGCATGAACTAGAGAAAAGGGCAGGAATTACAGGATCTTGTAGATGTCCTGAGAAATGTCATGTTTCTGAAGCACATCTCAGATACCTTTTTGTCAGCAGAGAGAAATGTCTCCATTTGTTCAGAGAAACAGGACAACACTAGTTTAAAATCACATGAGTTAATCTATGTGATTTGCTTCTAGTTTCTAGCCACTCTCACCCATTCCTTCTTACTTTCTCCACAAAAAAGTTCACACAAGAGTGTGCTTCAGTGGATGTCTCAGGAAGTTCGTGGAAGAATTTACAGTGGACCCTTCTGAAGATGGATATGCAATACAAACCATAACCAAGACTATCTTAATACATAAATGCAAAGAAAGTTCTTTTTACTTCTTCAAATGAACATTTAGTGTAAACTAGAACATCAAAAAGATGCAAGTATGAAGCAGATTCTGAGACACTTCTGCCCCATGCAGTTGTGAACACATTTCCTGATTCAAAACTCACTGTAGTAAAAGTCAGCCGCTCCCTCAGAAATACTTAATCATCCTTACATGTTTCTTTGAGTCTTTTTTTTTTTACCTCTAATATCTAGTTTTGAGAAAAGCTACTTTGCATATGGTTTGAATTCTCTGGTGTTTATGTAACAACCATACTATACCTTAAATGTGTCTTCACTGTTGGGATTAAACAGCTGCTGTCTCCCAGATCCCAAAATAACAGGACCAGAAGCTTTGTTTTCTGCATAAACATAAAGGAATACTGTTGCTGTTGTGCCAGCTGTTTCAAAATCCCAGTGATTACAGTTATCTTCCAGTCTCCTTCTGTAAAATAAAAAAAAAAAAAAAGCTTTTTAAAATGTTATTTCTATGAAGCAGTTTACTTGAAAGAGATAAATGAAAACATAGTTTGGCCCAAGGACTGTGACTATAATGTACTTTAAAGGTAATGATGTCACGAGAGGCAAAAGAGGATTGGCCAATACTGCATCATTCAAATTCAACCAAGATATTGATCAAGGATTGAGGAGGTTTACACTGCACTAAAGCCAGAAATATGAACCCAGAGCTGAGTGAGATTTCTAGTGATAACCCTGAGGGTCAACACAGAAGCAGACCAACATCCAGATTTTGGATTATGACAACGTATAACCAAGAAATGCAACAGGAAAAATGTCAAAGTATCCCAGTTAAGTACAATTTCCTCTCATTTTTGGTTGATGTGATACATCAATAGAGTTCCATTTGCTTGGATGGGGGCATGATATTCAAATCAGCATGAAAAAAATAAGGTTTTGTAGAAAATTCTGAACTAGATTAGGACTCATTAGAAAATCATTTTATATAAAGCTCCCTGACACTAAAATGTCATCTCTGCTCCCATACAATGTACACATTATTTAAATATTCAAAAGCAGCTTAATATAAATCTTATTTTAAAAAAGAACAATTCATAATTGTAAAATGCATTTCTACAACTGAAAAGATGGGATTGCATGCTTCTCCACCCCTCATTGATTGCAGCTTTTGTCTGTGTGAAACACGTTCCACATAATGACTTAAATTCATTCTGTTCAAGGAAAACAACAAATGAAATACCAGCCCACAGTCATCTTATAAATAAATGCCATAGCGTATGCTGCAGTTTTCTTAGAAGAAAGCTGTCTGGTAATGCCTGCATGATTTAAATCTGTTGTCTGGCAGAAGTGTTTATCTTGGACCAGCCTCATTATCACTCAGTAATTTGTCCCACAAAAATTAAACTAGAGAAGGAAGTTTGATTTCCTGTTTTCCGAGTTTTTAGAGGTCTGGCTGGTGTCTGGTTTGGGAAGGTGACATAATTTTAGATGCACAGAAATACACAGCAGGAAATTCAGAAAGCAGCAACTGCTCATTTGTTCTGTCCCATGGCCCACAGACTGAGGGAAGGAATTGTCCCCCTGTACTCTGCTCTGATGAGATCCCACCTGGAGTACTGCATCCAGCTTTGGGTTCCCCAACAAAAGAATGATGTGGACCTTTTGAAACAGGCACATGATTAGGGGCTGGAGCTCCTCTCCTGTGACAAAAGGTTGTTGTTCAGCTTAGAGAAGAGAATGCTCCAGAGAGGTAGACCTTACTGACAGCCTTCCAATTTATTAAGAGGCTTAAAAGAAAGGTAAAGACTTTTTACAAGGACATGTAGTGATATGTCAAGGGGATATGGTTTTAAGGTGAAAGAGAGTAGATTTAGATAGGACATGAAAATTTTTTTTTTTTTTTTTTTACTGTAAGGATTGTAAGACACTAGAACAGGTTGCCCAAAGAAGTTGTGGATGTCTCATCTCTGAAAGTGTTTGAAGGCTGGTTGGATGGGGCTTTGAGAAACCTGGTCTAGTGGAAGATGTCCCTATCTATGCCTGTAGGGGCTGTACTAGATATCTTCTAAGATTTCTTCCAACCCAAACTATTCTATAATTCTGTAAAGGAAGTGAACTATCCAATTTTCATTAAGAACTGACAGATTCTAGCTTGTAAGAAACTCTTTTGTGCCTTTGAAAATCTGCATCTTCACAGCTATCTCTATAGACTCACTTTCTTGATAAAAGTACCATAGCTCCAGAAAACAAAAGGATAAACATCAGTTAGAAGAGTGAAAAATCTCTGTACACTGATGGTGGAAACAAAGAGCATAAAGCAAGGACTCCTTGCCTGATAGAAAAAGAATTTATTTACAAAGAATTCAGCTTTTTCTATTTTCAAACAATATAATGTTAATTTCCTAAAGACTAAGTTTCTTTGAACCATTTGACTGGAGAATAAGGACAATTCCATTTACAAGGGCTTATGAAGTGGTGTAGACAAGTGGTAAAATATGACCCACTACTCCTAAAATTTCAAACACCATTTAGAAACAAATATTCATTTTAAAGCAGATAAAATGTATTTTCTTTTTTACATGTTCATTGATTAATTGTGCCTCAAGTGGTTTTGATGGCCCTTTCTATTGTATTACCCTCTCAAACTCTGTCTTTTGTTAAGCAATGGGGTTCTGAAATGATGCAGTTGCTACAATTGAGGCTGTATTTTCTAGCTAGTTCAGCTCCTACCTCCCAAGTATAAACCCAATATCTATAATTTATTTTGCACACAACTCCCCCTCTGAAGGTAAAACAGGGAATCAAACTTGCCCAAAAAATCATTAAGAAGAGTTTTGTTTTGAACTCCTCTATACTGACTTTGAGGTTTGTTCTTTTTTTCTGGAAACAGAAAGGACTTGTGTTTGAAAGACAATTTAAGAGTCCTTAAATTTCTAATCTTTCTGATGCCAGAAATCCTCATTGCACTGCATTGCATGCTTCCAAAGAGAAAAGGGAAACAGTAAGTATTAAAAAAACATAATTTTGTTGGCATAAAAAGCTGGGTTGTTCTGATGAGGAAGAGTACCAATAGTTCTTAATGACTGAAGAGGAACAAACTTTGAGAGGAAAAGAACACAGATAAAGGTGTTATGACATTACTTTCATTTAGCATACATAGAGAAAAGGTGCAACATATCACCTGGGGTTCTGGGGACATCAGAAAATGGTATCTTGCCACAGAGGACTGTCTAGATATCTTCTTTTTTTAAATTTTTTTAATTTCTTATATTCTTA
>VYXF01012751.1:957088-979643 GCA_013397295.1 Polioptila caerulea
AAAACCCAAAAAAAAAGAAGAGTTAATTCACCAAATTGAAAAACCCCAACAAACCCCATCAGCTTTTTTTTCCCCCTGAAAATAGTCATAATTATGAGTAATGATGGGACCTATTACAACTTACTTTGTTTACCTTTCAGCAAACTTTGTTCATTTCTTGTTAGTTGTTGGCACAGAATGATTGCTGCTCCATCGTTTTTAATTTTTCAGAGCTGGAATTGAAAGCTAGAATCTACCTAAAAAACACTGAAGAGTACAGAAACACCAAAGTGTATGGCAAGCTTTCAGAAAGTTTAGAAAAAACATGGACAAATACAATAAAATTGCTGTCTGCAGGAATTAGGAATAATTGCAAAATAATCATGTATATTTCTATCCTTTAGGAGATGAACTGTATCAGTGTTCTTGTCATCTCTAAAGTAATCTAAGAACACAATTCATTAAGAACTTGTCCCAATCAGCTTTTAACTAATTCATAAACTTATGCCTTTATGGAAAGATGGGCCTTTATTTCATGTAAAAATTAATAAAATGGGAACAAAATCACCATAAAAGTCTCACACTTTGTAAGTTCCACTTGGGTTCATTTGGTAATCCATCAAGTTCAATTCTTATCTTGTAGATATTACCAATGTTGTGTATTTTAACTCGAATAAAGTCAGAACAGTACAGTATATCACATCATAAAATTACATCTTTTTCTTTGCAATTGATTCTAGATTTATCTGAACCATTGTAGTATTTGAGTGTTCAGGAACAATATATAATATTTGATTGGCAGATTTGAGGTTACAGGACTCAGAAAACACATTGCTTCTGTTTTAACTAAGCAGATTACTGTCTGAGCCCCAGCCTGACCAGATTACAGCCCAGCAGAATCACAATGCTTGCCAGGAGAGTGATTTGGCAGGTGTTTGAACTCTACAAAGTTTCAAGAGTAAAAAAAGTTGATGAGGGTTGTTCATGAAGGCAACGAGCAATACAAAATTACATCCTCTCAAGAAAATTGTATCTTCTGACTACAAGTCACAAATCTTTCATAATTCTGCATGGTTAGATGACCATAAAACCTAATATGTCAACATGAATGATAGAAAATTTTGGGGACCTTGAAGAATAGCTCCCAAAGGCTGGAAGAACATTTGCAAAACTTCAGAAGTCATCGCTACTATCTTTGCTTTCTGACTATGATTTACATTCATTTGCACTTTCAAGCATTACTTGTGCTCTTACTTGTAAACACTGCTCTATCCAAGCCTATCTTCAAAACTTTAAATGAAACCCCACTTATGTAGGGTTCATTTGAAGTTTAGCCACTATTTAAAGTAAGCATAAATAATTTTAGATCATTTGTAATATATCCTTTAGGAAAGGAAGAATAAGTGAGTTATAATGCTGTTTCTCAAATAATAATTCTCTTCATAAAAGATTGGTAACAGCCTATTCCTTTCCAATATTTATATCCAAGAAGCTACTTATATTGTACAAAAATTATTTTTATTCTTTTAGAAACACCTACTAGTATATTATCCACTCATTCTTTACCTTCATTAACTAAAAGCACTCTTCTCATTTTTGGGGTAAGAATTACCACATTTCCTGTGTCAGCTTTTGGCTCTTTGTGCTTTTATGTAAGAAAATTTTATGTTACAATCACAGCATTGCCATGCTTTGGTCATGGCATTTAGTCAAAGATTTCTAAAAGCAAAAAAATTTTACTCTGGATTTCCTGAACATTGAAATGCACATTGAAATTTCAAAATTGTTGTTTGGGACAGAATCTGTGAGTTTCACACATATTATTTTTATTGGTATACTTGTTACATCAAGCTGAATTCTACCAACCAAATAAATGTGAACATCAAGCTTGCAACACTGATGTGACAATAGAGTTTCCTTCTTTTCCAGTGGCTTAGGAAAATAGATTTGTTTTGTTCTGCTGAGTCATATCCTTTCTTGTTCTGCATAATATTTCCCTCTAAAAGAAGTCTTATTGGAGGTAATCTGGAGACTTTGAGATTAAAGCAGCAGTAAAGTATGGGCATATATTCAGCTTGAATGCAAAAAAAGAAAAAAACAGGTATTGTCTTTCCATCCATTTCACCTTTTTCCATCCATTTCACCCATTTTCAAACTAATTAACCTACTTCTCAAGTAATATAGGATATGGTCTTCTCATTCACAGAGGTGATGTTCACTGCATATACAAGGCTGTTGTGTCACCTGTTCATTCTAATAAATCCCTCTTCAGACTTTTAATTAATTAAAAAAAGGTTGCACATAATTTTGTGTATCAACACAACAGAAAACAAAACGCAGTAGACTGAGCCAGAATGCAAGAGTGTTTTCTGCCTGAAACAAGTGTAGGTCTTCCAGAAGAAACACTCTGGTAGTCTTGATTTTTCTCGTGGTCTCAGGAACAATTAAACAGGCAATGAAAGCTCACGTGGGTTAGGTAAGAAAAAGGAGGCCACATATGAATGGTTTTCAGTTCTTTAAATTAGTTCTACTCACATTCTTCATAGTTGCACATGTTGCTGATAAATGAAAGGTTAAAGAACTTCAAACTGATTCCTAATTGCTTGATTATGGCAGCCTCTCAGAAGCCACTTTCTTCCTAGAACTCCTGGCCAGAGTTATGACTAAGTTGATTACTTTAAAAATAAAATTTGGTATCCTCTGTTCTAGAATATATCAGTGAAAACATAAAAGTGCAAAGACAGAAGTGGTAAGAAGAAGATGCAGCTTTTTTTATGTCTTAAATTCCTATCCTCATTTCAAGACCTATCCTGTTAAACAAGTGCAGGATAAAGTTTAAACGGAAAAGGAGGCTCATTGGCTTTTTCTGTGTGGATTTATCCACTGCAGACTAGAGAGTGAAAAGCACTTCAGTGACATTTGCTGTTTCATGTCTGAAAGCAATAGTGCCGATGTGAGGTAAAAAATCCTGGTAGTAGCCCCAGGTGCTGAGAGAAAGGTCCTGCTCTTTCACAAGATCAATATCTGCAGCACACAGCCATAATGGGTCACATCCATTTTAGAGAAGAAAAATTGGTCCATCTCTTCTGAACATATGGATTAACTTTGCAAACATGCCATTATCCAACATTGCTTATAAATTATTTACTAATTAAGAGAACAGGATTCTCTGTGGACCATAATCTATATCCTATATGCTTAGAAAATGAACATTATGGTGGGTTATCTCCCTGCCTATGCTCTATTCATAGAGAGTATTATTATTATTATTAATATCATTGACAGTAGCAATCTTGGATTGTGCTAAGATTGTATTAGAAGCATTGATGAGTGCAGAAAAAAATCATGAAACATATAACTTCTGCTTTAGCTACTGAACACAGCAATGTTACATGCATCTCAGACAGAGATTTAAGCAAAACAGAAATTTTAGCTCTTTGGTAATTTCCTCTCATCTTACCTAGACATAATTTTCTTATTAAAATAGAGGTGGGGTTATTCTTAAATAAAAGCAGAAACCTTGTGTTTTCACAACATGGTAACACATATATTTCATCGGACTTTTAGTTATTCCACAGGTAAACATTCCTACCATTTCAGTCACTTATAATATGGCAGCTCTAAAATGGGATTTCTTCTTTAATTGAATGACTTCCATAGCATGTATTTTATAGTATGCTTTGAAAACTGTATGCCTGAAAATTTAATTACTAAAGATCCCTAAACAGTATGCAAGTCTTATATCAAACATGGTTTGTTTCAGAATGAATAGTTTTTAAAGCTAGTTTCAAATCAATTGCCTTAAAGACATCAATTTACTTCTGCAGTTGTCCCATTTGATCTCCGCTATGAAGGAGGAGGTTTTAAAAAAAGATTATTTCTTCTGTTGCTTACTATAAATACCAAGCTGATTTAACACTGAATTCATGGAGATTAGGTACAGATTTATTTTATGAAGGACATATAAGAGAAAAACATTTTTTTTTTTTCACATGACAAAATAATCCTTGGAAAGTTACCTATTAAAATAATGTTCTTAGCCTTCATTAGCTACCTGAAATTCATCTTCCTGCCAGGGAAAAAAACTGCTGCTTCCTGTTGTCCTTGCCAAGAGTTACTGGTCCAGTTAATCCTCTGTTTCCATGTATCCAAAGAGCAACACTTGCTTCAGTTCCTGCATTTCCTGTCAGTATTGACACTTTCCATCCATCATCTGAGGGAAGGGGACACTCACCACCTTGAGGATTTCTCATTTCCTCTGTGAAATACAGAACGTCAGTGGGAGATGAAAATTGACATGAAACTGCCAGTTGCTGTTGTAACTTCAGCACATAAGGAGGCCATAACAGCAGGGGGATTGTATTTTTTCATGGCAAGTGAGATAGTCTGAAAAGATTGATTTATGTTTCTTGTCTAGACCAAAATGTACTGATTACTTCAGCTACAAGAATCAGCTGGAAAAGAAGTTGTTATCTCTCACATGCGCTATCATCATATTCTTTGTACATATTCTGGAGCAGAGTAAGGATGCTGTGGTGCAGAACTCTGACCATTAAATTGACATTTCTGGTTCCTTAGAATGACACTTGGAAACAAGTAAAATTCCTCCTCTAATGCCTTGTGTTGGGACATCATTAGCAGAGTCACGTGTCTGGAAATACAGACAATTTTCATTTCAAATTAAAAAAAAAAAATCCAGAAATTGCCTTTCTTAAAGTTAAATATCAACTAAATCTGGTTAAAAAAAAATAAAAAAATACCTTAATATAGCCTTGCTCAACCATACTTATGCAGTGTCATCATTTGGATTAAGGCATGCTCTGCATGAATGAGACAATAGCAGCGCAGTAGCACTCTATGAATAAATTTCACTGCTCTAATGGCTGAGCAAATATAATTTTGTAAAACATGGGCTTCACTTTACAACAGTACCTAGTGATCTTCCATCTATGCTTAAGAGAAATATACACACATGCAGAGACATCAAATGACACCTCTGCATGGAAAAATCAGACTCTTGGGGTAAAGGAATTTAGTTTTGAGTAATTTAATCAAAGTGGAATTTATAAACATCAGATGTCTGGAATACTACTTTTTGATAGTGAGATCACTGACCATAGAGCCCTCTCCAAAAGTTGGTCTCCTTGCTGCCAGGAATTTGTAGTCTATTCTGACACAAGAGGCAGTTATAAGCCCCAAATTTGTAAAGATGAACTTACACATCGCCAATATAGTGTGTCCTCCAGGGGTTCCCAAATTGTGCACATGAGCACTTTCCATGTGATTGCAAAAAGAATTTTTAATATGCCACCAACATGAATTTGTTGAAGAATTCCCAGTGCATCGCTGTGGATGTTTCTTCTGCACCACATAAGTTATGTAGTGGTATTAGAGTACTTTCCTTTTTTATTTGCTTGATTAAAATACTCAGAGAAATGGTTTTCTCTGGATGGAGTTTTTTCCTTCACTTGTCATGTCATTCTTACATCAAAGGAAAGAAACCAAATACCCAACCAAACAAAATAAAGCCAAAACCAGACAAGAAAAACAAGTGATGCAAAATTTATCACTCACCACCAGCAGCCTTTTTTTCTTAAAACCTGTACTCAAAAGGAGTTATACAGTTGGCTGGATCATCAGGTAGTTGTATTTTTAAATCAACATGGTAACTAAAGCACCAAAACTGAATTATGTTCTACCAGCATTGATAACTAATGTGAAATATTTACACAAGGAATTGCAGAAGACTTAGGATGTAGTACAAAGCTCTATAATAAATCAGGACTGACTTCTGGAATCACAGGAAATTTAGCACCAGTAGAGATTATAATATTTGGTTAATCAATTTTTAAGAAATTCCAAACTTTAGTAGCATGACTTTTACAGCAGTGCCCCTAACAGTAGTAGTATGACTTTGGAACAGTCATAGTGATTTAGAATAGGCATTACTGTTATAAAAATGGCTGGGTTTATTGTATTCTTCTTCATGACTGAGAGCAAGTTATTCTGAAAGGAAAAAGAAATCAAGAGGCAAACATCTAAAGTTTACTTGAATAATAACTTAATTACACTTGTCCTTCAGTGCCTGAAATAACAGAACTATAGCAAGGTAATTGCTTTGGTATCATAAATATTTTTGAGAACTTGACTATTCAATTTTCTGTAGTCGTAGTTACCTAACTTCTCACCTGTAACTCTGAAGGCTGGAGTTCCTTCCAGCTATGTAAAACCACAACTTTCTTACAGCAAAGAGATTAAAATGTTCATAAAATGCAAAGGTATTCAAGAAACATAAGGAATCCCATTCTGTTTCATGTGCTTAGGACAACAATTCCACACTTGGGCAGTTGCTACCCAAAACTGTTACTGCAGCCTCAAAATATCACCCCTTGGAACAATTATAATGCACAAACAATTCACAAGCTTGGAATGCTTTTTGCCTCATAAATTACTGGTTCTTCTTGCAAATGGAAATCGGTAGCATTGATTTGCTACAGGCTAAAAATATTCCAGTCTGAAAAGAGGATTTGATGGTTGCCCTGCATTACTCATGGGATTTTACACACTTCATGACACCATGCTGTAAATCTATTGTGATGAAAATTAATTCTAGTAGGCCTGCAGGAGAATGATGAAGTCAGAACCCTTCCCACAATTTCACAGAAATAACTTTTTTGAAATTTACTTATTTATCCTAAATGTAACACAAAAAGAAAATTATCTTGTCTCAGAAGACCATATGATTGAGTGACACTTCTAAAATGAACAATCAGAAAAACTAATCTCTGGAGCAGAAGTTTGGGCAATAAAGCTGATGTATTTTTACTACACCTGTGTGCATCATTGTTTTCAATGCTAACTGAGGTGGAAATGAGATCAGATTTTATTTGTGTCTTATAAGTAAAATATATTAAAAAATTAATAGCAACTAATATTACCATAATACAATACAGGAAAAGAATGTGGAGGACATAGAGAACATTTCTCAGAGATACAATTTGTTAATACCAAACCACAGAGGTGTTCTCAAGGTCACAGACTGCATTTATGTCATGGAAGCTAATGACATCTGAGCTATTAAGTGGAAGCTTGGACCCAACATCATCTCTGTACAGTGGAAGAAGTTTTTTGAGGAATACTGAACTCACACTGCAATGGGAGAAGTCCCAAATGCTATAGTATGGCTTTCTGTCTAATGAATCCTAAATCAATTGTTATTTGTAAAAACAGAAAGCAAAATACACCTACCAGTTAGCAGACACAGACATAAAAATGAGGATCTGGTCAGCCTAAGAGTTAATCTGCTCTGAGTTTGCCTGCTAAGCCTACTGCTGGACTGTACACTCAGTACAAGCATCACCCTATTCCAAATATTAACTGTGAATGAAAAATATAAAATGAGAATTTAATGAATATCAGTTTAAAACGCAAGGCTCACCTGTACATGTCAAAAGACATATGTTGAGTTAAAAGTATCTTACTAAAAAATGATCATTTTATTTGAAAGACAGAGTAACTTTGATATTTCTATTCATTTTCCATAAGCAGAATCTATATTTATGAATGCCAGAAAAACTACTTACAGAGTGCTATAGACTCTATGTAACCAATTTCACGGCAGATATTGCTTCTATAAAAGGATCCTTTGTATCCAACCCTGAAAACATCCAGCTTCTTTGAAAACAGGTTTGATGGCTTGTGTATTGTTGCCATGGGTTTCAGACACAGCATATCTGCTGACTACCCACCACACTTTGGGAAGCTTTGTGACACAATGATACAAGATGAAGTCTGACAGATTAGAAACTGGGTATTTTTAGCTAAAAATGGAAAAAATATTGCCAAAAGGAATTAGGTACTTACAGTGATTCACACCTATGTTTGGAATTTAACCAGAATACTTTGGTTTGATTGAATTTAATTAAAATCCTGCTTGATACTTCCCATTATACCCTGTGAACAAAGACCCCAGATAGGATGTCTTGTTCACATAGCCAAACTTTTAATGTACACGTCGAAACAATCTGAGGATCAAGTTCAAAACCAAATCAGCAATCCACCTGAGTTATTTGCTACATGAATGCCTTTGAGAACACCTCTAACTGAGTAAGCATGTCTCCCATGGAAGTTGCAATATAATCTTGTCTTTAAAGCTCTTTCAAAGTAACAGGAATTTTTCCCCCTTGTGAATGTATCTCCATGTGTTGTTTGCTCAGTAGTTTCTGTTTACCCCATATTCTTTTTGTGGTGACATGACACGATTCAGACTGTCAGGAGTTTGGGGTACATTGAAATAAGAGTTGCAGATGCATCCCCACTCTTTAAGAGATGTATCAGTCCCTGTTTTGCTTAGCTGTCTAGTTCCTTAGTTTGGTAACTAGGATGCTGAATATTCCAAAAATTCTTGTCTTAGACCATTTATGCCACTTCTTTAGCTAAAGAGAAAACATTATTGAAAAACACATCTGCTAGACCATGACTCCAGAATCATGACTATTGTTTATCTACTCCTACCTGCCTAAATATAGGTAAAAATCTAGCATGCAATGCATCAAAACCTTCCTCTTTCCTCCAGTGAACCATAAAGCAGAAAACATGAGTGTGAGAGCATAAATGAGAAAACTTCCATTCTTTCAGTGAGCTTTAGATAGGGTTCTGCACCATATCAACCTCTTAATTTCCACAGAAGTATTCAATCAATAGATTATTAGTTAATAAAAAAAAATTAAGTTGTTTAGCAAGTTACTCAACCTGCTGATTGTTGCCTTATCAATAAACCACATGCCAGTGCTCCTTTTAGAAAAAGAGTAACTGGCAATGTATTTTATGTAGTGTGTTTGTGTGTGTAATTCAATAATCTAGAAAAGCTGTTCATTGTTCCTCCTGAGGTAAATCTCTGCAATCATGCACAGAGGACAAGCACAAAACACTACCACAGCTGGTTTGGAAACTGTCACTTACCTGAGGGTGGGGGAGTTGAAGGCCTTTGAGGTGCTGACTCCTGGGCTTTTGCTGGTTGGAATTGAGATTCTCTGAAGTCTTTTTTTCTCTTGTTTGGGTGCTGCAGATGTTCCCATAGGCTTTTCTGGCCGACTAAAACAATGAAATGTAAAATCTGTCACTAGCTAGAAGCCATTTGTTTTTTCTTTCTCAGAAGCTAACGACAGATCTCACAGTTGTTCCACACAAAAGACATCAAAATCCTTTCTCCATTGTTAAAAGAATGCAACAAAAAATGGGAAAAAAACTGACATAGCAATTAAAGTTCATTCAATGTTTTAAAAATCTGAGCAAAAATTTAACATGGATGCAGGAATAAAATGACTTGTTAAAATGTAGCTTTCCCCAAAATAAGCTTCTCTACACCCAAAATGTTTTTTTTTTCATAAGACTGGGAATGCTGAAATGAAAATTGCTAGAAACCATTTGAATAATATACAGTAAATTGATATTGTTAATATGAACATGTCAAACAGACAATATTTATTGCTTACATAGAAAATATTAGCTCCTTTTTATATTCCTTTTAGTGAGCAACACAGATTCAGGAGGGTTGAAGTCTGTGACAAAGTAACATTTTGCTTTATTTAATGACACCAGTAGGCACTGCCTTGTTGAGAATTTCTATTGAAAACACTGCTCTTTCAAAAGGCAATAAAGAGAAATTATTTCCTCATTTCTACAAGGACATAGTGATTAAAATATTCCTATCACTCTGCAGCAAACAGGAACAGAACTGTAGGGATTTGCTTACAGTGACTTTCATCGTGCTTAGACCACAATATACATAGAACAATTAGTAAGAGTGGTTTTAGGTTTTGATACTCTCCTTTTACTAAGATAAGTTTATGAGAAAACTTCCATTCTTTCAGTGAGCTTTAGATAGGGTTCTGCACCATATCAACCTCTTAATTTCCACAGAAGTATTCAATCAATAGATTAATATATAGATAATAGATGTGTTTCCAAACACATTGTTTGTGTTTGGAAAAAATCTGACCAACTTCTCAACTGCAAACTGATGTCCAGTTTAGTGAAACCCATTTTCATGAGTTGTTTCATTTCCTGATGTCTGTTCTCAAGTCCACCAGATAAAAATACATTTCCTGTAGAACAGTGTTTCCTGCAGTTATAAATCTAAGTCAGCTGGCTATCTTTGGTAGCCTGTTTTTGACCAAATTAAAAAAAAAACTTTCTTCCCCTGAAAGGGAAAAGACAAGCAATGTCTTGATCCAGAGTGTGCTGAGACCAAGTTTCTGAGTCCTGGCTTGACTAGGTCAGCTCTCTACTGAGGAATGACTGCAATAGCTCTCAAATCTGACTGTGGCACAGAGGAATGACATAATAAATATACTGGGTGGGCAGTACAATGTATTTCACATCACTAAAAAAGAAACTGAACACTACCAAGTAGGCCTTCTTGAAAGTCTACTAACTCCCCTATAAAATCAGGAAAAACTGTGGTAGAATTGGCAGCAAGACAACATTTCCCAGGCTTCCAAAATCTGTGGCCAGAATGGGGAAAACACCCAGGAATTCAATGCCATCTTTCTTTAGTCCATTTCAATTCTCATTTTCAAAAACTTAGAAGTAAAACAACTGACATCTACTGTATTATTATTATTATTATTATTAATTACTATTATTAAAAGAAAGGAATGAAATTAATTGAATATGTAGGAGAAATTAATTGTGCATACAATAAACTTTTCACTTTTAAAACCACTGAAACATAAGAGAAATTATGTCAATGTATCTTTTACACTTCTGCTTTGAATTTTGTCCATTAGAAACACTAATTGCTAAATAAAACCATAGACTATTGAGAAATCACACACATTTGATGACCTGTGGGTAGAAAGAGATATTTCTTTCTCCAGTATTAACAACTGGTTTAGTTTGGCCATCTGGTAGAAGACCAATATCCCTTTATTTCAAACCAATTCCAGTTTATTTCACAGATCCTGTTTCCAAATTCTTCCCAATTTTAAAATTACAGTATTCAACATCTGCGTCCTAAGAAATTGATAACAGAAACATGAAATCAACAATTGAATTAATGTAGCTAGGAGACTTTTTTAAAGTCTTAATTGCTACTACATCTCAGTAATATTTCAGATTAACTTTACATTCTTCACAACATGTTAAATTACAACACAAACAAAGTTATACCTGCACCTAATCTCTGTTTTTTCCTTTATGACCAGAAAGACTAATCACATAAGTTTGGTAAGTGAAAGATCAAGTGAAAGCATTCTGATTTATGTTAGGATTTAGGTTAAGACTAGGATATATTCAAGGGAGTTTCCCCCGTAAAGAGTTTCCAGAGAATTAAGAAATGTGAAATTTGTTCTGAAAATATCTATTTCAGAACAAATAGGATATTTCTATAGAAATTTTATGCATAGCACAGATTTGCTAATGCTACATAATATAACATGTATTAAAAAGATGTAACATGTTTTTTCCTCAATTTAATAGCATTTACAAGTTTAATTTCAAAATTTTACCCAATGTCTCTTTTTATCCTGATCCATTGGTGAGAGCACTGCTGAAAAATAAGATACTCACAAAGCCTATATGCAAAATATGTATCAAATATTTTAATCTATGAAAGTGTACTGGAGGCCATGAAACAGCTGTCATGGACCTCATATCTGAGTATTTACACAGCTCAACTTCATATTCAGTTGTCTTACACTCCCAAATAAAAAATACGCAAAAATCTTTCTTACATTTATTAACTTAGATGAACAGAACCATGCTTTAAAAGTCAGTGAAGTATACAGCTACTCACATCTTAGTTATTCTTTAATGGGTTTTTTCTGCATCACCTGTCAAACAGTACATAAGTTTTAACTACATCCACATCCTTAATAATTTAATAATATAATCAGATCTTTACTGATTCAATCAACTGCCAAATTGACACAACACCTTCTCTTGCTATATTTTTCTACCTTTACTTTGACAAATGAAGGAAAAGATTTGAGACATTTTAAACCTGAACAAAGTTATATGTCATTTTATCCAAACAAATAAAAAAAGATTCTCTCCTATCACTGACAATTCACTCAAACTATCTTCAGAGGGAAATAAAAACTAGAACTGCATACTGTTCCATCACACTGGTCATCTTTGATCTTCAGATACATTCTTGGTTTATTCACACTTTCAAACATGTGGAGTCCAGAGCTGATTTTATGCACCTTCCAGTAGGATTCCTGCTGCCGCTGACCTGCTCCACTGCAGCTCCCATCAGGTCAAAGGGACAGAGCCTGGCAGAGGCTTGTGCTGAGCAAAATGATGGCACCATGATGAAACACACCCTTTAGATCAGAAACAAAAAGTCCTCTGTGAACAGCACAGCTTTTCTCCATATTAAACTTTGATACTGATACTGCTCCTACTGTTTTATTTTAAGCACTTACTCATGCACGTCATTGTATAAAAGATAAAAGAGTCAGTCTCAAGTAAATCTCTAGTCTGAATATTTGCTGTTTTCTCTGCAGGCACTAGCCAGAGCAACAGAAATCCTTCCCTACTCTGCAGCATCCCTGCTTTTTCTTGCTCAACAGCAGAGCACAACACCCAGAGCACAAGGAGAGTGCCAAATTGAGGAACTTATCTCTTTTCAACAGCAGCGCTCATCTGCTACTTTTCGAAGGTCTGCTAGGAAGTTTAGGGTCCCATCTTTCCTGGGTTACAGCCCACCCTGTTGGCATGCACCAGCTGCGCTGCCGGCGTCGCTCGCCCCGGGAGCGCAGCGCAGGGAACCCCCCCAAGGGCCGCCTGCCTGTTAAACTGTGGCTGAGCTCCACCTCGTGGAAGAGGATCCCTCTTTTAGCTTGCAAACCTCTGACACTCGCTTAGAAATAATCTGCTTTATAACAGCAAATTTTAGAGGAGTCTTCTTAATTTCCCTCTGCCCACCTTACCTTGACATGCACAACAATTTCTTTGGAAAGCCCAGCATATCCTGTTGTTTCATCAGCTACTGTGCCTTGGAGATTGAAAGCCACAGGGTGACCTGGGTGTCTGGCTGATTCAAGAATGGCACAGCTGTTTGGTTGAAGGGGAACACGAAGATCACAGCACGCCTTGTCATTGCTTTAACATAGTCAAAGAAGGAATAATAAATTATATAAACTATGTGGCAAAATCCAAACCAGAGAGTATCACAGTGTAGTTTCCGTGTTGTTGGAGTTCCCACAATACTAGCAGCCTAGTGCAAAAATCTTTCCATCTTTCAGGTTTGTAGTCTTAATACATAAGGACTGAAATTGTGGACTCTGTGGAATTCGACAGAACCAGTTCATTGTAAGATGAAACAGATCTGGCAATAATATGAAAGATACCTGAGTGCCTCAGTTGGAGAGTGCATCACAGTCTGTAAAGATGACAAAGAACTATAAAACTGACACAGGCAGGAAATTAACCACAGTAACTCTTGGCCACCAGCCCATCTTCTCCTGTCTTTGTGTTTGTCCTCATTCATCCACACTGTTCTCAAAGAAAACACTTAGAAAATCAGAAGTTTTACATGAAAGAGTAAAGCAACACGCTTTACTCCATGTTTGCCTGTTCAGTTTGGCAGGTTCTGTGATTCCATTGTATAAAATACAGCATTTAATATTTTATCAAAACATTTATCAATACATAATACTACATATTTAAATATTTTATCAAGTCATCATCATTTTCATACTTAAAGAAAACTGGAATTTTAATCAATATAAAATGCTAAAAATCCTTCTAATAATAGATACTAATTATGATAATACTTTCATCTTAGTATTTTCAAGAGTACAAAGAATCAATATTTTTAGGAATTTTTTTTCATTTTCAAGGCATTATCTTCTGAACAAAAAGCTAAAAGAACCATCAGATTCAATATGCCTATAAAAGTGGAGGAAAAATTGTATGGATTTTAGAAGTAGTTGTGAAACAAGTGAGTAAGCATGTCCTCAAAGTACAGTTAAATATGTATTATAAGGTAAATTGCAATTTTGTCTTGCCTTTTTGTTCCTCCAATGCCTCAGAGACAGATACTGTGTCTTGCAGGGGCCATAAAACATCAAAGACTCCCAAGGCAGCCTCAGACTCATTTCTGAGGCCTTTCACCAGAGGACTGAAAACTCCCCTGCATGAGGGGAGGTACCTGTGCATTCCCACCTGCACTCACATAAACCCTGTACACATGTCTTTACACACATCTATCACCCAGTGTCATCTCACTCTAATCAGCCCCAAGGGATCCACTAACAAGAACCTGGGTTACTCTCATCTCCTGGGATAGCTCATAACAATTGGATATCAGGAAAAGGTTCTTCACAAACAGAGGGCTGGGGCACTGGAACAGACTCTCCATGGGAGCTTGACAGAGCTCAAGAAGTGTTTGGACTCTCAGGCACATGGTGTGACTCTTGGTGCTGTCCTGTGAAGGGCCAGAATCAGATTTCCATGATCCTTGTGTGTCTCTTTCAACTCAGGGTATTCTCTGTCTCTGTGATCAGAAGGAGCTGAATTCTACCACTCCATTTACCTATCTCTGTGTTGGAAGTGCTGAGGAAGAAAGGTCATAGTAAGACTTTGGAGCTGGGCTGAAAAAAATCAAAATGCATCAAAACAAACCCTGGATTATACCAGCTGTCTTATGACTAGCATGTTACTTGAAAAAAAAATTTTAAAAAATCACAAAGGAAAAAGGTGCGTTTAAAATCAAGCCTGAGAATTTTTCCTTATCGAAAACCAGGAGATATCAGGGCATCCCAGGTAGCTTGTCAGCATGTGGCAAACAAATATAAATGACACGGTGGAATGGCCTGGTATTTCTGAATCAAAGAAAAAAAATCAACCAAAGAATGAAAAGTAAACTGTGAGAAAACAAAGCCCTATCTCTAAATTCACTTATTTATCAGTAATTTCCTGGGTTCAGTTCTGCAATTCTTCACCCCTTATCTGACTGGAAATCCAATGATTTATTAGACAGATTTTAAATACTTTTTTTTTTTTAAATCAAATGATGAAATGTCTTTATGAAGCAGGAATGAGTAACAGCATTTCCTACCTTTCCAATTACATGGCCACTGACAAGAGTAGGAAAAAGAGCTGGCGTCTGTTGACTGCTGAATATACATATATTTCTCCTTTTGACATTTACATCAAAAAGATCTAAGAGTTAAATGGAAAAAAATAAGTTAGAAACATAGAAGAATATTATTAATTCATATTTGCATGTAATTACAATCGACGGTTTATCATTTTCCAGGGAAAAGAATTAATTAAGTGCTTAACCCAACAGTTTGACCTCTCTGATCAATAAATTGTCTCATTTGTTCAGGAATGGCCATCTAGGGACTACTGTCTATTTTGCTGCCTTGAGGAGAAAAGCCCTGAGATGTAATGATAAGGAACAAATTTCTTTTTATCAGCACATATGTTTTTTTAAAAAATCCATAAAAAGGAGCTGAGAACTCCAGCATAATGAACTGGGGTCTAGCAATGAACTTAGATGATAATAGATGATGTAGGGAACATAAAGCTCTCAGGTAAGAAAAGAGAATTCATTTTCTCTATGGCTTCTCAAATTTTTAAGCCTGGCCAATTTTCCAAACAATTAACTCTTATAGCTATGAAATACTGATGAAAGGTAAATTCTTGCCATTTTTATTATTCCCAGGGACAACAGTGATTTTTTTAAGCAACTGTTCTACCAGTCCATTATGTTGCCTTTTTGTAAGATGCAGCTGTCTCTAGAGGAATCCTGTGGTGTCCTGATACACCCTTTGGTGTGGCCTGAAAGATTCTATCACTTCCAAAAAGATCTGTGTAAGGTCCCTGTGTAAAGTCCCTGGTGAGATTTCAGAAAGACTAAGCAGCTCCATCACTACCAAGGGAATGAAATATAGGTACCTAATACCACGTGTTAGTGTTACTAATGTAATAGTAGGAAAGCCAATAAAGGGTGGAACTGGTAGGCTGCCATTAAAATTAATTTAAAAAGCAGAATAAAATGAATTTATACATACGTGTATATATATATATATATACTCCTTATTAATTAGCTCTACCTAAATTTGAACTTGTTATCTTAGATGGATCAAATTTCAAAAGACTCCCACTGTCCTTGCCATGTGAGTTCTGTGGGAGCACCAAAATGCAGATGACAAGAAGTTTTTCTATTTGATAAAGGGAAGCCAGCAACAAGACACTGTATGAGAATTTGTGTGTGTGTGTGTGTGTGTAAACTAAGCATATATTTGCTGAGTCCTTATAGTCATTAATATATTTTAAGTAAGGAAAATGTTTAGTGTGATTATCTACTCCTATGAATCTTAGGAATCTCAGTATTAAAGTCTTTCTTGTATCCCTTATGCATGCATTCACATGGAATATACTTTACCATATTTGTTTTTCTTGTCACCAAGAGCATCAACTTTTCTATCTGGGTTGAGGCAAATGAAGCCATGAGTGAGCCTGTTGTTAAATTGAAATGTAATGCCTTTCTGAAATTTCCACTTCTCTGCAGCTCACCAGTTTCGTAAACAACAAACAGAAAAACTTATGAGAAGATGATACACAGGATTTGTCATACAAAGCATTCAACTGACCTGATTTCACTCAAAGCATAATTTCAATGGTTTAAATTAAAATAAAAAGGTTTACTCTTACAGCTTTTTCTCTCTTGAGTTTCAGCTCTTGTCCTGGGCAGATAAAAACAGTGTAATTAATTTACAGAGATCCTTCATTCTCTTTGAGACTGTTTTCTTCCCCACCAATTTTCACTTACTTCCTGGAAATGCGCTGGCATCTGTCGTAGGCCATTCTCTAGAAATATTGCTGTCATCCTGTCCTGGTCCAGCCACCTAAGAACCAGAACCTCTTTCAGTAATAACCTTGATTGGCAGCTTCCAAAGTATGTATGGCACTTGGATACTGATACTTGCTTCCTATGCATTAAAGTCTCAAGGCTGACAAAGAGCAATACAAAAATCTAGCTTTAGTAAAATGAGATTACATTGGCAAAAAATTATTTTTCTTTCTTGTTCTTGGTGAAACATAAGTAAATACTTTCCTGGACTGAGATACAAGAGCTTAACCCAATTATTACAAATCAGAGAATTTATATTCATCCCAGATCAACAATGCAGTGGTCACAATGTTTGTTCTTCCTGTCTGCAAGAAGGCTACAACAAGATACAAATATTTCCATGCCCTGAAAATTCCTATATGAGGAGGCAAACTCAACAGTGGCAACACTTTCACCATGTCTGAACTGTACTTTCACAATGCCTTTGTACACATCTACTTATGTAAGTTCAGTCTAACTCCATTTGAGTCAAAAGCATTCACACACTCAGAGCAAGACAGCAAGCACAGCTTCAAGCTCTAACAATAACTAGCACATACCCTGTATTTTTCTGCCTGAAATGGATTTGAACTCTCCCTAAATTATGTATGAAGCCAGCATTATAGATCTCTTCATAGCAGTTCATCTCATCTAGAATAGAGACTCAAAATTAGGTCAGGCAAGGATGAGGTGCTGTATCTGATAGGCAGAAAGCCCTTACTCACACATAAATCAGTTTCAGTGTGCACATCGCTCACTCTGGGCTGTCTTGGGCAGTTATTTATTCACTCAGAGAAGTGAGAGGAGGAAATAGAATTGGGGTGCCACTGGCAAGCTGCAGCTAGATTCTGACGTGACTGGACTTTACCATTCCTAATATTTGCACTGATATTTATCGATTAAAATTTTTCTGCAAGGTGTTGAGAATTAATCAGGCATAGATAAAACTGTAAATGAGTTATAGAACAGAAGATTCAGAGCAGCAGCATATGCAGGGGAAAAGGCAGGGAAGCTAGGATTACTTCAAATTACATTGGAGCTGTGACAGGCTGCAAAGCAAATGAGTAAAGGGGTCAGGTAGCTGCATTTTTGATTGCCATTTCACGGGATCTTAAAGTCTGATCCTGAGCTCACTGAACCCCACATTAAACTCCATACTAACTTCAGTAAATCAGGAACATCTTGCTAGAGAGACAGCAAGCCATTCTTCTGAGAAGCCTTACATCACATGACATGGAAGAACAGATTAACCCGCTAGTGTCAAATACAAGGTGTTGGTTATGGGAAATGTGTAACAAAAGCCTATCTTAAATAGGTCAAAAGGTGCAAGAATGGAAAGTTCCCACACAGAACTTTTTATTGCTTTTTCCTTAGTTCAAAGACCAGATGTTTGACCAGATACAACTCTTAGAGCTGTGAAAAGAATCAGACCATCTCAACTCACTTCTTAGGAAACACATATTTCCCCTTACAGGACATTTCAGGAGAAAAACTAAGAGTAGTTGCAAATTTATTAAAACTCTAACCCAAATCAAAAGCAATCAACCTGTGATGAAGAAAAGTATAATCTAAATCTGTTACAGAATCCTTGATAACAACTTTGTCCAGAAACCATCCATTTCCTTAAAAGAAATAAAGCAAAAAAAAAAAAAAAATTCAAGAGAGAAAATTTAATGCATTTAATTATATCAGACTTCCTATCATTTTCTCTCTTCTACTGGAACTGTAAAATCTGCAGCTCCACTGGCAGGTTGCAAGAGTCACAGCTATTCTTACCATGGGAGAGAGGGCAGTATCTGCTCCAGGTCTTCTAGAGCTTCCTTACAGCCTGCAAGCTGCTGGGTCTCTCCCTGGCTGCATCCCTCCCTCTTTTAACATTGCCATCATAAGAATCCTATTCATTTTTCCAAGCAAAATAACAACAAAATTAGATAGCAGCTTATGATGGCTCAAAATAAGTTGTTATGTTTACAGTATTTAGGCTCAAGAGTGAAAAATAGGACTTATGACTGCAAGCATTTTAAGTTTCACCATTAATTGGAAGTCTAATGACAAGATAGTGATACAAAAATCTTCAGCTGCATCTTTACAGTGCAACTGATGTTAATCCTTCTAAAATTATAATAGCTCATTTTAAGTTTAATGCAAGACACAATCAATGTCTTAATATGCAGACATTCCCCCTCTTCACAGTTTTTTATTGTGATTAGTGAAAAATTACTATCAGGTGCTGTCCTTAACATAATGGTTGAGAGTAGAACAAAGGTGAGATTTCTGATCTGATCCAAGCCCATTGTGTCCTATAACAATCTTGTACAAAAATCCAAGGTGCATGGCTTCAACAGCAAAGATGTCAATCTGTAGCCCAACCAAAAAAACTTCAAGAAAATCTAAAAAGCAGAGCATTCTTCAGCCATGAAATTCTGAAGACCCATAAATCCTTATAACTCTTTTTTCAAGATCATTATTTGAAACATTCACTGAAACAGCAGTAGAAGTAAACCTGATCACTTTGCTAATGGTAGTAGTGCTATTCAAATGAATGGGATCAGAATCAGAAAACAGAAGCCTGTTGAAAGCATCAATGGCTAAACAATTACAAATTTCAGATTTCCACATTAGACATGCAGATATAAAATGAAATTTCATTTCCTCTTTGTTTATTGAATCAAATTTTTAGAAAAATGGAAACCAAAATTACACAGCTCATCTATTTTCTAAATGAAAATTTTCACTTCAAAAAGTACTTGTATAACTTCAGAAAGTATTTGGAATTTAACTAGGGAGTTTGGGGCAGCCATTGGAATGTAACAATTATCTCTTTTCTAACTGCACCTTTCTTGGAATCATCCCCTACCCAAGAGAGAAAAGCCAGACAAACATATCAAAAAATGCCCTTTCACTTACTCGTCCTTTTAAAAATTTCTTGGATTTCTGTGACCTGAGCAGCTGTCTTAATCCTGTATCACCTCTTTCTCCATAGACAGAAATATAGACATCAGCCTCAGTTCCAGTGTTCCACAGGTCTCCTGTTGTCACATGCACTTTGTAGACAGTCACTGACAATAGAAGATGACAACTTTTCATATCACAAGCACTATTATAGTCACAATAATGTCTAGCTGGCTGTAGAGTCCAAACAAATCTGCGTCAAGGACAGGATATAAAACTTTAAAAATCCTATTCAGTAAAATAAAATACACACTTGCTTTTATGTTTTTTATGGTTGTTACATTTATTGTTGTGTCCCAGGTTGTCATTTGTGGGGAATGCAAACAGAAGTTAATTTTGAATGTCCAGTAGCATATCTTGGTCCTGCAACACCAGTTGAAATCATCATAAACTGAAAAGTAAATAATGTAAATCCAAGATTAGTGTCACCATAAGTGATGAGATCAAANTTCATCACGTTGCTCAGAGCCATGTCTAGACTGACTTTGAATGTTTCCAGGGATAAGTGACCTCTCTATATTCCATATGGAAATTCTTTAAAGCATACAAATTTAGGAGGGAACAACTAAGACTTAAATTCAATAAATCATTTATTTAATAAGAATGGATATTGTCAGTAAAACTAAATTTCAGTTGAAATATAATGAAACGAAATACTATGTCATATAAAAATATCTACCAATATAAAACTGAGGTCCTTAAAAATTGGATGTAGGAACTCCATAAAATACAGAATTAAGATAAAACATGCAATCATAATCTTCAGTATTAACATGAGAAAGGCAAAAATTATGCCAACATACACTAACAATAATTTATTAGACCAGATGAGGTACAGAGAGAATGAAAGGGGAAGAGAAAACCTCATTTTCTGGCACAAAAGCTCTTCTTCCAAAGGTAGGTGTCTGTATGCTTCTCTGTCTTGCAAGCAGAAAAGAGTTTCTGAACCACTGGGTCCGAAACAACATTAATATTATCACCATTCAATTGTCAGTTTCTATTTGAAACATGTTATGAAGCTTGGCTGTTATTCTTTGAAGGAGGTTGCTTCCAGATCTCACTCTTCTGAAGGCCAAACACTTTCCTTTAATAAGCACTGAAGATTTATTCACCATCAGTCCATATCTGCAGTTATGCTAGGTGGCTGGTCAGTGTTCCCTTCATCCTTATTTTTTTCATGATTATCTCTTATTTATTTATATGATATTTTTTGTGCTTTTTACTAAAAAAGCTATCTTCCAAGAATTCAATTTGGATAGTGGCAACAACTTGGCTAAAACACTAAACAGCCTGTGCAGGTTTTAATGCACCCACACAGAGCACTAGTGTTAGTTTCCTTTTGGCCTGAGATCTAACTCATTTTGAGATCACAGCCTCTGAACTCCTCTGAAATATGTGGCAAAGGCCAGTCGCATTTAACATGCAGAGGCTTTTGACACTCTTTAGTTAGCAGCATAATCAGGCACTATCTTTCCCCGTGTACACCTGTCTCAATACTCAAAATCGTTTTCATTTGGCAACTGTTAATTCACACTGCATTTTACCCATAAAATTTCACACCTCACCACCTGATCTATCTACCTGCCCATTTTTTTTTTCAGCACCCACATGAACATATGCCCCATGAACAGACCACAGAAGAGGGAGAGAATTAATGTCTCTGGATGAACAATTCCATGCATAGGCCCACAGCAATCCTCTATTGCAACAATTTCCTTCTTCAATAACTAACCAACTTTCCAATTCCTGCAAGAAGAAAAGCAAAGGTCCACCAGCTACCAACACTGTGTAACCCTGATTTTTTCGCAGGATATAATTAATGATTGTTTCATAAACCATGAGCAGACAGGGACAAAAGTGGGATGGTAGAGGATAAAACGTCAAACGAATGCTGCTCAGTCCTCCAGCATTACAGCAACAAAGTCTCTGTTTAACACTTCTTAACAGTTTAATTCCCATGTTTTTCCTTTGAATAAAAAAAGAATGATAAATCAGAGAGTGTTTCAGCCTCTTTTTATTCAGAAATTGGTTTTAAAGTGCCTCTCATCATCTCTCTTTCACATTGAATCCAGAGCCCTTCACTGTTCTGTTATCAAACTATCTTCTCTGAAGTTAAAAGCTGTGTTCGCTTTTCACTGTCTCATGCAGAAATATAACACTGGCAAAAAGACACAGAGGCCGTCTTTCAATTACTAAATCAGAGATGAAACTGCCTTCTCCAAAGCCTTCTGCATGACCTCTTTTACACTGAAGCTGGTAGAAATGCACAGAAGCTCTTTTCTTCCTCCCTTGTGCACGGGAGAAATTGTTAACTACAAAATGATTGAGAGGTTGGTTGTAAGTGCATCTTTGTGCTTTTCATGCACGAAGATTACTCGGTAATAAAAATCTTTCATTGCATCTTTATTTCAGAAACAAGGAAACCTGCTACTCAAAAAAAGCCCAAAAATTAAGATATTCTGAGAATCACTGTTCAGAGAATCTTCTGTATTTGAAGGGACCCACAGGGATCATTGACTACAATTCCTAAGCCCATAGAGAGATTTAATCCACACCCTTAGCATTATTAGCACCATGTGCTAACCAGCCAAGGTTGTTGAGATCTGCATCTCAGAATAGTTAAACAAGAGAACATTTGGGGAAAACAGATACTGCAAATAAGGGAATAGAGCACATTCAATATAATATGTCAATTATCATTAATTAGTGTTTATTCAAAGGGATGAGGAGGCACCTCACTTTTATACCAGTGTGCATGCCCCTCCCCCCCCC
>VYXF01012751.1:979728-1037089 GCA_013397295.1 Polioptila caerulea
AAACTATGAGGAAGCAGGCTGAGTGCCTCTCCTGTTGTGAAGATCCTGACCATCCAGGATCAAAAATCCTGGTGGTTAATGTGGTCTCTTTCTAGAGCATTTTATTAGCCATTGACAGCTACTAAGTACTGGGGGAAAACTTTCCCTTTATTCTTTTTCTCTTAAAACATACTTTTAACACACAAACCTGTTTTTTTCTGATCTTCTTGTCAGGTTCTTAATCCCAGAGCTCAGTCATCACAGAGAAGCATAAATATAACTCCAGGCCATCCATCTCTTTATTACAAGAGTAACTGTCCCAAGACATCCATGGGTCATTTTCCAGACTTCTGCCCCTCAATTTTATTTGTGTATATCCTCCTCCTCTAGCCTGCAACCACAATACCTGTAACCACTGAAATACCTGTTACAATTTCAACTTTACAAGCTCAACACAAGGGACCATAGGCACAACATAAAGCACTGATAAATGGTGCAACCTTCTAAAAAAGGGGTTCCATAATTTTTAGAGAACTTAGAATGGAAGTTTCTCTCATGTCATTAATTTTGTCCTCTGCAGCTGGTACAATTTCTGTGGGGAAGGGGACTTGTCCCAGGTAGATCTTGTTTTAGTGAAGTCCTAGAATAAGTAATACCAGTGGTGTTATGGCTTTTCCCCTCCTAACATCACACTCTAATAGGATGGAAATCTGCCCCAGCATTCTTGCTCCCTCACCCACATCTCTCCCAGGACACACTGATCTTGCTAAGCCCTTGTAGTTTTCTTGGAAATTTTCCAGAAAAGGACAAGGCCAGTTAGAGAGAAGGGAAGAACAAGCACAGATTTTCCACCTCCTTTCCATTGATCAAGCAGAGGGATCATATAGCAACATCAGGGACTGGTGCGGTAAAACAGGACACTAAAACAGTGCAACAACAGCAACACCCAATAATTTTCATACCCTTTGGAATAGAATTACATCTTTAGAATCTTTAGAATTACAATATAATCTCTCAGTGAATAATGGAGATTTTAACACATACAGCCTCCCGAAATACTTATTCTGAAAGTTTTATTCTGTATCCAAAAGTTAAAAGTATTCTGGAAGTCTGAGCCACTTACCAGAAAGAGACTGAAACAGCAGCTACAATATTAACACTTGAGTATAATCCTCTGTTATTGAAAACAGAGTTTGTGATCTGACTCATATACTGGCTTCATGGTGGTTACATGCCCTTGCTGTTGCCTTTATTTTAAACCAAACACAAGCACTGAAAATCTTTCCAAACAGGGAGTCCACTTAAAGAACATGTAAAATTCAAAGCATTAAAGACTCTCTCATTTCTTTTCCAGTGCTTTTTAAATTTTTGCTTGAGTATGCACAGTAACAACAGGAAAACAAAGCAGAAAATGTGTTGTGGTCTCCAAAAAGTATTATAGGGCCTGATGAAAAACAATGAACTCACCTCTATCGACATCAGTCTGGGGTCTGACTTTGCTGATGTGGTATGGTGCTTACCTGGAAGAACAGGCTGATCCTGGTGTAAAACAGGAAGCTCCACAGATATTTCCCCACCAGCCTGGTCCTTGGCCAGCCATCGATGTGCAGGGAAAGAGAACTGCTCCCCAGAGAAAAGGTTCAGCAAGCACCCCTGAATAGCACCAAGAATTCCAATTTAACTTGCTGATCTCAGACCAGATGGAACAGAACATGAGATGTGTGGGATGCTGTTGAAGTCTGGGCAGGTAGAGCTTTGTGGATGACCACAAAATCATGGGTTTGGAGCATTTCTGCTCTCTGGATCCAGCTGCCCAAATCTGAATTTACACCCAGTCATATTTGAAAGCTCAGGGCAGTGTAACTCAAGTGCAACTGAGAAGCAGGTTTCTGTCAGCTCAGGAGCACTCCCACAAGCTGCAGCTGCTGTTCCAGCTGGTACATCCATGGGGGGCTGGCACTAGGTGGCATGGCTTACCAGAGACGGAACTTCTCACTGGGAAGCTTGTCAATACTTTTATCTCTATTACTTTTATCAGAACAGGAATTAAAGGGACAGGTTTTGATTCTTCACCACTCCTTGTGATATAAATAAACCATGAAAGTGCTAGGCCCATCACCAGCTGAGGCCTGCACAATGCCCTACATTATTTTCTTCTGTGCCCAGCTTCAAGCATGTAGCAGCAAAAGGACCATATGCACATCAGCTGAAGGAGGGAAAGAGGTTATTTTGTACTTCAAAGTATTCCTTAGTAAGCACTTCAGAGGCTGCTGTATGTTCTAATAGTCCCTGATTATGCTAATTTATATCCGTATCTACACAAGATTTTGGATGGGCAGAGAGAATGAAAGACACTCCTACTCATAATTTCACTCTGTGCTTTGCAGAATCTAATCTCCTTAATTTGAATATTGAACAAACTCATAATTGCTGGAAATATTTTTATCTCTTTTGCTGCTTGAATATTAAACTTTAAAGACAAAGATTCATCTTGTCTGAAAAACCTGGCAGACCTTAACCTATCGATATCTGCTGATGAAGCCTGAAAGGGAAATTTGGATTAGCAAAGCAGCACCTTAATGGACATTTTCTGGTGTGATATCATCTCAGTACAGACACAGAAACCCTGGGACACTGATGGAGAACTAGATTGCCTCACTACCAGAAAAGCTCTGCAGTTGTAGAACAACCCTTTTAATTTTAGTTCTTCCTGAAAAAAATGTAGGTTTCCCAAGAAACAGTGATGCAAAGTGTCTGTAGGATGTTCCTCTTGTGTGAAGCTGAGAAATCAATGGCTGTATTCCTTTGTCTCTGAACCATAAAAACACTACCTGTGGGGTTATAATGTTTTTCTTCTATTTTTTTTCCTTTTCTTTGAATTTTTGCCCAAATTTGCAAAGAGGGAATGATCTGGCCCTGGCTGATGAACCACTCCCTGAAAACTGTCTGTTTGACTGAGATTCCATAAAGAGACAATTAAAATTTATAAATAAATAACTAATGGAACACACCAAAATGTTGGTGTTTTATAAATTTTACTGTTGATTTCAATTAATATATCTTAAGTGGAAAGAAGGGTAATAATAACTTTTCATTTTTCTCTTTCCTTTTTTTTTTTGTCAGACTTCCTCAATCTCTCATTTTAAATGTTTGTCCCAAAGACTCAGTACAGCTGCAAAACGAATATCTAGGTTTTATAATCAGGCAATCATCACTTGAATTGAAAGAGATATAATCCCTATAATTCTATCATGAAACCTCTTAGAGTGATAATAAATACATGATATTTCAGTGTAGTCATGAACTGGTTAGAGGTACAAACTTCCCAGATCTCAGTCATCCCTCTGAGTCACAGGCCCAGGTAAAAACAAGCATCAAATTGCCACAGATTTTGAGCCCTGATAAATGAATATTTGACTTCAGTGGGCACTTGGCATTAGATAGATCAAGACGTACCATGAAATATAATTTTAACATTGAGTTTACCAGCAGCTTCTAAAGCTCTTCACAAATTGCAGTCTCTTAACTGAAAGATAAGAAACTCTGGCACAAAGATGGAAAGGTTTCAGATGTGCATAGCATATAATTGACACACATGGTATCACACCAGATATTAGGACAGAAGTCAGATCCTTTAATTTCCAGTCCAGAAACATATACACTATGGTTCCCAACCAAACCTTGAAATGCAATTAGCCCATTCTCTTTGGTTTTTTATATTTGCTTCACCTATATAAAGATATCTTTTACTGAAGGAGGGAAAAGGACCTCTTACTGTCTTTTTCTTGCCAGAGACACGGAACTAAAAACATTTGCAATGCAGCTCTGGTGCTGTGCATAGGGACCCATAGGCATCAGCCACAGATTTGGGGAGGACTTGGCTAGACTGGGTTCAATGACTTTGTGGGTTTAAACAAACTCTAGGCACTTTGTAGCATACAAAGACTATAGAAGACTCAGACTACAGCAGCTAAGTTAAGCAGTCTTCCTCGCTGCCCAGCCACACGTTTTTAAAGAAACGTAATGTATTAAATTGCAAACAGCCAACATCACAAGCTGCTTTAATTCCACACAAAAGCATTCCTTCATAAGTAATCCCTTCAAATGAAGGTGAAAGATGAGGCTAATATAATCCTAGGGATTTTTTTCTTACTCATATTTTGAATCCACTGTGATAGAGACTGCTTTTAGACAGATAAAATTCTTTCTCACTGCTTTTACCTCTTTTCAGTGCCAGGCAGGGGAGTTTCCTGACTTTGTATGCCCTATACGTATTTTGTAGAGATGTTCTTTGTTCCGAGTATTGACCTGTAAAAGAAACACAGAACAGTTGTTAAAAAGAAAAGACATACAAAAAGCTTTCATTTATTAACTGTAAGGTGAGACTTGATTCGAGGAATTAAACATTCTGACATTTAAACAAGTCTTTCCAACTTATTTTACTTCAGATAATCCTCAGACATTTGGGTCTCCTAAAAGACAACGCTCAAAAATCCCATTGGCCTGCCGATCCCATTGAAATATCTTCAGGAAGTTGCTTCAGTGATTCCTGGCTGAATATTTGCCACACTGGGAGATGAATAGAGACCATATGGATGACTAAAAAACAAAAGTGTCTTGACCCTAAAACCCATCTCAGTTTAGCATCTCTATAGTGACCTGCTCCAAAATTATTTTTGCCTCCCGCGTACCTCTGAGTTTCTCCCTACCCCTCCAGGATTGTATATTTTTTGGAAACAATTGCGTTCAACTTTGATGCTTCTTTCTACAAATAATTTCAATTAAATGAAGTTAAAAAGCTGTATTTGAAAGATTAGCTCTTGGGCAGGCTGGATGAATATGTCCAGTACAGATAACAGGGTGCTGAGGGAATAACTTTGTGTGAAGGTTATTCAAACAACCTTAGTATGAACTTAAGTGTAGAAATAGAAAGCTTATCTTCAAAGAACTGGAAGTACACCATCAGTCTTCCTTCCTCACTGTATAATTTGTTTTGTTATAACGTAGGCTTGATTTTCTCTCTTTCTGTTGTTTTCCGTAGAATTAATTTTCATGTTTTCATTGACATTGTATAGAGGGGTGTGAACTGAGTTCCCTGTATCACAAATTTCCCTGAACTCAGTATTATAAATGGTAAAGAGATAGAGCAGTAAGGACAGACCACAGTTATGTGCAAGTACTGTGCACTATGAGAGCCTTTTCTCTTCCTATACATTTCAGAGGAGGTTCTCCTTAATTGTATTCAGTGCTATGGATACTTGCCTAAGAGGGGAATCCTAGATCTCAAACAATGGGACTGTCCTCCACATTTTTCATTTAAAAGACACTGTGGGTGAAATTAATTTCAGTAATGGCAACAGGAAACAGGCAACAACATCTATTGTGAAGAGAGTCTTTTAATCTGTCAGGATTTTTATCCACCCTTTCAGCCTGTCTGGTTTTGATATCACAGATGGAGAATTGCATTCTGTATCAGGGGTGATGGATTCTTCTGAGAAACTCCATAGACTGAAAAGAACCCTACTTCCTGCATCCCAAGCATCCACAGGGTGATTGTGGAAAAGGTGAGCTCTTCATCAATGCTGCCATCAAACACCTTTTCTCAGAAGGGGAGTTGCTATGCTGGGTACTAATGATGGAAGCACTTGTTTTTCATATGGCCCTAGAGCAGACACCTGTAGACAGCCCCGACAATCCTATATACACACTCAATGCAGATTGTGATAAAAGATCTAGTCTGGCTCACCTAAATCACCACACTATAAGGCTGATCAAGGAAGAATTTGTGTATATAACTGGAAGCAGAAGCAGTTTCAGATAGACTTTACAGGTATAACATTTGCCACTATTTTAGTAAAGCATGAGGTGTTTAACAAAGTCAAAATTTTACTCCATATCCTAATCCTTTACTTCCTCATTTAATTTTTAATAGTGTAGCCCTGTTTCAAATTTGCATACTAAACAAGTATTTATTGTCACATATTTCTCGGGCACAATGCAAATAAAACACTAGTTCTTCAACAGACAATAAACATGTTGAATCAAATAAGCTTTGGATAAGTGAGTGGGAAAGGACAGTAAATTTAGCTCTACATTGAAGTCCTGTTTCTCATGTCTAGATACATGTAACATACAAAAAGCTGCCTTTTATCACACAGAGTTTGATATGTCATGAAATCTAGCAGGAAGCAAGAGGGCAACACAATGAATACATATTACTTACTGTGAAGATGTCTTCATTGCCTCTCTGAAATAATTTTTCCTTCTCTCCATCAAGAAAAATAGGACCCAAACTGCCACAATTCCCATACAATGTAATATAAACCTTTGAGCTTTTTACTGCAGATGGCACATCACTGGTGAGGACAGGCATGTTCCATTTCCTAGCTATCAAAAAATAAAAAGACTCAATATATTACTTAAACTCAAGGTTCTTAAAAAAAATGCATTTCTGTAATCAAAATTCTAAATAATAGTGTGTCAATGAATACAGAAATACGTGTTTCACAAAGTTACAGCAGGCAAATGTTGAGTTTGCTGTGTCAAGCATGTCAAGAAATGCCAGTTTGCAATCATATCTTCTATTCTAAATGTCCTATATGACCAAGTCAAATTTGATTTAATGTAGATCACCTTTCAAACACAGTTTTGAAACATTGTATTAAATATGGGGTTCTCATTACTTAGGATATATCAGCTCTGCTCAGTGTGGTGCTGTGTAATGACAGCCTTGACACTCATCACTTTAAACATTAGGGACTCTGAAAGCAAATTAGCTCTGCAGAAAAAGAATTGTTTAAGACAGGATCTGTGTCTCTGCGAAGGTGTGATCGGCTACACAGATGTAGCAGCTTGTTTAGAATTCACTGAAGCTTTACCGACACAGGAAGGACTTTGATCTGTTGGAGAAAATCCAGAGGGGGCCAGCAAGCTGATCAGAGGGATGAAGGACCTTTGCTAGAAGGATAGGCTGAGAGAATCAGGTTTATTCAGCCTAGAAAAGAGAAAGCTTTGGGGTGGCCTTCCAGTAACTGAAGGGAGCCTACAGGAAAGATGGAGAGGGACTATTTACAAGAGCATATGGTCACAGGAAAAGGAACAACGGCTTCAAACTGAAAGAGAACAGGTTTAGATTAGATATTAGGGAAAAAATCTTCACTGCGAGGGTGGTGGGGCACTGGAATACGTTGACCAGAGAAGCTGTGGATGCCTCATCCATGGAAGTGCTCAAGAGCAGGTTGGATGAAGTTCTGAGTGACCTGGTCTAAGTGGAAGGTGTCCCTGGCTGCTACAGGGGGGTTAGAACTAGATAGGTCTTAAGGTCCCTTCCAACACAAACCATTAATTTAGCGGAAGCTAAGTACCAATGGCATGGAATTAAGGCAAATGATATCACTGGTGGATACTCTTATCAACAAGTTAAATTTGATCAATTCCAGAATTTTCATTGCTGGAATGTATTAAACTGAAAGTATAAGGAAAAAGAACAACTGTGAAATCTGAGGAAGAAAAGTAACTGGCAGAAACACATTTCCTATCGACAGAGCAGTGTGAGCCTCCTCAAAATGTGCTGTAATCTGCTTTTCCCACAGCTGAAGTTAGCTGATGATTGAGTTCCTTGTTTTGATTTGCTTATGTGTGTACCTTTTGCTTTACCTATTAAACTTAATCTCAACCCATGAGTCCTCTGTCTTTTACTCTCTCCAATCCCACTGGTGGGGAAGTAAGCAAGCAGCTGAGTGAGGCATAGTTCTGACTGGGGCTAATCTGTGACACAATGTGACAAAATTGTATTAACTATTCCTTATAACTCTTACAGTTGATCAACATTGCCATAAGATTAATGATAATTGATATTATTAGTGTTGTAAAAGTCAAGGTACTTGTTTAATAGTGATACATTGAACAATTAAATGGTCTTCTTTTCCTCTGACATCCTTAGAATTAAGAGAAATATGCTTTATGCATTTCAGAGGAAATAGAGAAAATATATAGGAGAAAAACTTGAGAAAATGCCTGATTTTGTTGATAGATACCAAGGAGGAAAAAGACTTTTCTAAGTAAATTACAGTGATGGCTTTGGGACACTTGTATATAAACTAACCATAAGTAACGTGAGGATGGAAACTAGAAAACATTCAAAACAGACACCAGAAGCAGGACTCAAGCTCTAGAACATCTGTCTGGTGGAAGCTTTAATGACTACAGAGAAAAAGATTTAAAATGAGATTTAGTAATTAAATGGAATTACTTACCTAATTGTGCAATTTCCGTCTAGCAAGCGGCTAAATCAGATGAACTGAGATCCTGGGACTGATCTATATGTTATGATGGCTATTTCTTTTTTAATAATGGCAAGACAAAAACTGAATTCCTTCCAGATGTATGGCATAATCTCTATAAATCCCAGAATGCTTGCTGAATGCTTTACTATCCTGTTAAAGTAGCTCATATTACTCCTCATGGTGTTTTTGCCTCTGTCAATTAGTGTGTTGCTCTAGCATTGTGAGGTTCTCTTTTCAGCCTTCTCCAATGTTAACTATGAAAACAATTTTATTTTATCTGTACATTTCAGACACCTGATATACTCTCTCTTTGCTTCAAGTTTCACCAGGGAGAGTTTAGATTGGATTTCAGACTGGATGAGAGGAAAAATTAATTCACTGAAAGTGTTGTCAAGCATTGTAGCCTGTCCAGGGAAGTTGTTGAGTCACCAGCCCTGAAGGTATTTAAAAGATATGTAGATATGGCACCTGTGGACATGGTTTAATGGTGGACCTTGCAATTCTGGCTTAATGGTTCAACTCAGAGATCTTTTCTAACCTAAATGATTCCACAATACTCTGATCTTCCCTGTACCACTAATGAATATATAAACCCTATGACAGTATGGTACATCTCACAGTCAAACTTTTGTCCTCCTCTGAGGTGATCATTTTATTCATTCTCTTTCAGTTAACATACAGAAATCAAAACTAAGTTTTCCAGTTAGTATTCATTTCACCTCTTGCTGTGGTCCCTGCTAATTGTCACCTGAGGGAGCATCTCACATCTCATGTGTTGAGTGCTTAGTTTGCTCAGTAACTCTCAATAACTCAGTAATAAGAATCTGATTAAAGGTTCCTGAACCTTGATCTGGAAGCTGGATCATTAAATGAGATGTTGTAAATGCAGCACAGAGTACTGTGAATCCAGAAAGATTGTAATGGAAATACATGTAGCTGTTAATTTGCCTATAATTTAGACATTATTTTCAGCACAGAATGCTATATGACATTCAGATAGATTCTAGTAATTTTGAGTTGCATTCTTCAAATAAAGGTTTTATTTCAGTATCAGCATGTAAAGGGATGAAAAATCACCATTGAGACTCTTCATTTGGAGCAGTTCTGAAATGTGAAGGACACCAAAAGAAATTGAGATGTACAGAATGTCAGAAACAAGGGCAGCATAGGAAATAGCACACAGCTATTTGGTGTGAAACATATTAGACAATACATCTTGCTTAAGAGTAATAACATTAGTTTATTACATTGAATACACCACTTCAAACAACAGAAATATAACATTTATTGAGGGGGAAATATGTCATCCACTGGACTTCCAAAAAAAACTGAGGAGTGCTTCTAGGTTTCCTACCTGTGCTACAAACCCCTTTTGCTTCACATCCAACTTCTACTTCCCTTCCATGTGCCTTCTGTCCCACATAGACACAATCAAAGCCTCTGGGCCAAGAGGAATTTACCTCAACCTTTTATTAGGTCCCCAATCTGGATAATCAAAGGATCAAGACCTAGAGCTTATCACAGCATGTACATGCTAGTTATTCTAGACACAGTCTCCAAGAGTACAGAATGACCAAATTCTCATTCTCTGCCTGAAAAGTGGCACCTTCTTTTTTTTTCAGCTATGTCTGTGACTTAATTCACATTGAAGAGAGGTACTGTGCAGTATTAGGAATTAAAATCTAACCAAAAAACTGAAACACTCACCTTAATCACAATATACATTAAATATTTTTACATTTACTGTGTTCGTCATTTACTGGGAATTGTAAATCACATATAGGTGCTTACTACATACATGCAGTATTAAAATAATGCTGTAAACAGATATGCAAAATAACTCTAACAACAGATTGAAAGATACTGGAACATTTTGCATATGCCCTTGATTCTCAAAATACAACATATTTACAAAAAAAAACCCCACCAAAACAAGACAAAAACACAAAGGCAATCTCTAAAGTACAGACAAAGGTTGAGTTAGAACACACATCTAAAACTTTCAGTGTATGTAGAAGAGTTTTAAGAGTAAGTGGTGCTGCCTCAGAAGGAAATATGGCAAGAGCAGTCAGGAAGTCCATTGACAAAGATCCTCTGTTCTCAGTTCCTAAATGCGTCCCTTTTCTAGCGTCCCCTGAGTTAAAGAGGCCAGCTTTATTTGGTGACTGGATGATCCCACATGGAAAAATCCCTTCACTCACATACTTGTTCTGCATCGGGCCTTTAAAATCTCAAACAGCAATTTTATAATGTACATCTATACAAAATTAACATGACTTCTGTTTCCTACTTGTTATTGTATTGCAGCATTTGAATAGCATTTCCTACTTTTAATTTCAAATTAAACACGTTAGTTGATTTTCTTCTGGGAAAAGCATTTCTACTGAAAGGCAGTTTTCAAGCTCCTTCTCAAATGTCATGGAATATAAAAATCTTATCTTAAAGCTTGGGCAGGTACTTCAAATTTCAGTTCTCTGTTGAAACAAGCAGCCATCATTTCTCTAAAATTAGATGATTGGTATACAACTACCTTTTAACACATAATGTTTCGGGGAAAAACTGTTTCCTAGCCAAGAAATCATTGCCTTAGAAGAACAACTTTTCTTCCTAGGGTGGTTCCCATAAAAATTTAATTAATGTTTGTATTTCAGCACTGATAATACAATTTTGAATTATTTTATCTAGTTATTCACACTGGGAGTTTCATTGGTTGTGCCGTTCAGCAGTTTATGTGATTTTTTTTTTTTTCTGGAGATGTGTTTGCTAATCTAATGTAATGGAAATTCCAAGATCTTTTTTACAAGTCTTTCTTATCTTTACTGTTTCCACTTTTCATTGTAGAAGAGCAAATGCCTTTTTCTTTGTCTTCTTCTTCTTCTTCTGTAGGAAAGGCATTTTTGTTTTTCAGATTTTCAGAGGCTTTATGTTCAATGCTATTTAAGGAAGTGTCACACTTCAGAAATGTTTCAGAATGACAGGTTTCTGTTGGATCTGCCAACACAGGAGAAATTTTTTCCCCAAAAATATAAATTAAATTTATTCTTAAAGTTTGATATTTTTTTGTTTTTTCATTGGGTAGCTCAGTATTTGTGTCTGTGACAAGATCACTGTGTATGTGTTTGGATACACTACTGTGAAAATTTCTGGCTTCCGTGGGGTTTACATTCATATCCTCTGTAATATGTAACTCCTCTAAAATATTTGTATCTTTCAAAGTTGAGGATGCAAGTATTCTAAAGTTACTAATAAAATCTAAGGTGTTATCAGCGTAAAATCTATTAAAGATATTGTTGGCAATCTTATTGATAGAGTTATTCTTCAAAGTCACATGATTATTTTTGTCTGTCAGGTCTTGACCTGACCATCGTAAATATTTGCTCTTTTTGGCCACCAAATATGGACCCAGCTGGTTCTCAATATCAGATGCCTTTTGGTAGGCATATCCTCTCTGTTCCTCATTAATTGGTATTACTGTTACCATCAGTATTGGACAATGTTGGCCACATATTGCATGGAGTCTATCCAGAGAATCTTCTTCAGGAAGAGCACTTCTATCAACACTGCCAGCATTAGTTGGCTGAGACTGTATGGGTACAGCATTTGAAGGCTTTTCCAATGGATGTACCTTGTTATCAGGCAATCTAAATTCTACAGATGAAAAGGCTGGAAAATTGGTATCAGCCTGTGTGGAAGCAGAACCTGCCATGGCTGATGGATTGGTCTTGTCTTTGCTTGGTGCAGGAAGGACCTTACCGTTGCGACTAGGTTTGCCTTTTGTATTTGACTCATCCTGAAAGGGGTCTGAATCACTATTGTGTGGCATATTGAAGTAGCTGCAAAAATTTTCAGAGGGTTTTACCATGTCTTCAAGTTCTGAAGAAGGGATCTCATCAAGGGCAGGGTACTGATCCAGATTGCCAAAGTGAGAGTATGGAACTTCGTCACTTTCAATTGATGTTGTATCCAAATTACCATACATTCCAATCTGTTCAGGTGGTGATCTTCTTATCAAATGATTTTCTTTCAGAAGCCATTTGCCTTTATCTATCAATATTCCTTCATCTTCACTAGCCTGAATGCTAGATTGACAATGTTGATTTGGAGATTCCTCTAAACAGTCATTAGTACAAATTTTCTCTTCTCTCTTAAGAGCAGATTGTGGTGTTGGTGAAGGAATATTTTGTCTTCTCGATATACTGTCATCTTTGTTTACTTTTACTGGATATTCTTCTGATGGTAGTGAAGAATGCGACAATTTCTCTGCAGAACAAGAAATAGATTCTTGAGAAAAATAAATTATTTTTTCCCCCACTGCAGAGTGGAATCCTTCCGTATCTGCTGGAAATACTTTCGACATGTAAGGAAATCCTTTGTGAAAGTCAGGCTTAAATGAAGCTTCTGTTTTGCCATAGAGTCTTTCAATTGTTCTCTTTACATAGCCAGTATTGTAATGTTTTTCAAGCGCTTCCTCCCCACTTTCATTGGTCAAGTCACTGGATGCTCTAAAGTTATAGTCACTCTCTTCAGTATCTGGTCTGTAATCTGACCAGTCTGAAGTAGCAGGACTTTTTAAGCATTTTTTTAATTGAGGGGTGTCAGAACACATTTTATTCTCCAGTTCTTCTACTTGCAATTTCTGTTCTCCTTCGGTCATGTCACATTCTGTAAGCTGCTTTGATTCATAACGAAATGATAATGGAGAGACTGTAGATAACCTCTCAGAGGTTTCTTCAGATATTTCTGCATCTTCCTTGTCACCCTGTATAGAATAATCCTCATTATTATATTCTACAGAGGTTTCAGCATCTAGTGTAAATTGGTTTTTTGGGGTTTTGTCAGTATCTGCTGACTCTGGATCAACATCCTCATCCTCACTTTTATCAGTAGTAATAGGTACAAAGCCTTTTTCACCTTCTAACTCAGAAGTATCTTGATCTAAAATGCAATTGTTATCATTAGAAGTTACACTATGAACTGTGGAGTTAGGTTCTACTGAAGAGTCTGACTCTTCATTAATGGACGATGTACCTTGAGTTTTTTCATATAGGTTACCAGGCGTTTCTTCATATCTCTCTGGTGTCTCTATAGCTGATGGAAGGCTATAGGTATTTGAATTAGTATTGACATATTGACCATCTAGTTGTGTCTTGGGAATAGTCATGTCTAAAGTCTCTGTTTCTTTACAAAGATCCCTCTCTATATCAAAACAGCTTTCTGATTCCTCAGTCAGTTTTAGAGCTCCTTCGGATTTGACACTGTCCATTGCAATACAAGACTCAACTGATTCTTCATTTTCATGCAAATGTATATCATTAGGAATTTCACATGAGGGCATATTCTTATGTGTGGAGCCCTGCTTTTCCTTCCTCAAGTGTAATAAGTTATTTTCTGTTGATTGTTGGAGATGTGAGAAGGCAGCCTTCAGCTCATCAGCCTGTTCTACAGCTGCAGTTTGTTTCAGACATTTTAACTGTGTAAATATTTCAGAACAACTACAGGCATTTTTTTGCATATCATCTGTGACTGTCCCAGTCAAACTCTCTCTCAGATTCAGTAAAAGTAGCCAAGCTAGGAGGGCATTGGAAGAAGAACCAAAAGCTGTGGGAGAAAAATCCGAAAAGCTGCAAGATTTTCCAATGCATCCGCTATGTCCTTTCTGCAGACCAAGCAAAGCTGATTGAAGTTCATGCAGCAACATGCTAGACATGCAATTATTCTGAACTTCAATTCCAATTTTCTCACTAACAATTGTGCAATCAGCTTGAACAGCAACTTCAGATCTTTGACGTCGGTTGGTAACTTGAATGTCAACTTCTGCCATCTTTTTATCATTGTCATGTACTTCATGAAACAAATGTAGCTTACTATCCTGATGAAATTCTGACTTTAGTGAATACTTGGCTTCTTCTACTATAGATGTACTAGAACGAATCAAAGAGTCAGTTTGTCTTTCATCTGAATCTTTGGCTGAATCTTCTGAAATTCTCAATTTACCAATAGGCTTTAATGGTTTTTTTGTTAGATTATCTTCAATTAGATGGTTTTTTCCAGTTACATGCACATTATTTATGATAAATCTAGCTTCTTTTTCTATAGAAGCATCAGTATTTTCTTTAGGAATAGAACAGATATTGCTATTCTCGACTACCCCTTCTTTTTTCTTGATAGGGGGTAAGACAGAATTTTTTAAAGAATTTTTCAGCCAAGTTTGGACATAGTTTTCACGTGAATGTTCAACAATCCCCTCTTGAAAACTCTCCTGGTTTAGAGCCTTTAGTGTAATGGCACTCTCTGACATATTTACCTTATTTATACCTTTACCTAGATTTTTCTTCATTGCCTTTTGCTTTTTCTCTTTTTTTGATAGTAAATGTTCTGAATTATTCTTTTCCTTTTCTTTTTCAAAACTAACATTTTTTGGCACTTCTGACAATGGCTTTGAAGTCACTGATGAGTTAGGTGTCTCTTTGAAGGAACTGGTTATAAGATGCATGCCTTCTTTCTCAGTACTAATTCTATACTGACTGTGTTCAGATTCATTGTTTGAGTCAGCTGTCATTAGACCACCTTCACTCTTTGTAGATGAAATGATATTACTTTTTTTCCCTGACTTCAATTTTACCTTAGCTAACTTGTTATTACTTCTTTTTTTTTTATTAGATGATGATGATCCATTTTGTTCCACTGAATCCTGGTGACAGAACTCATCTTCAGGATATATGGTTTTGTCTGAATTGGCAGACCTGTCATTGTTTTTTGCAAAATATTCAGATCCTTTTTCCTGAGGCATTTCAGAATATTTATCTGTAGCCTCTGTTGTGGAATCCTGTGTGATATGCAATTCCTCACTTTTAAAAACCTCTGAAATTTCTTGATGCTTTTGATTTTCATATGTACCTTGCTCTAGCAAGCTTGGTGATTTTCTTTTCTTCTTCTTTTTGGTGAGAGATGATGCAGATTGGCTCTTCTCGATGAGTGTTGTCATCACAGATTCAGTCATGGCACTGATTTGAGTCTCACTTTCAGTTACAGTAGGAAAGATTCCAGTTGTTGGATTTACTTTCTCAGTAGAACTCTTACTACATGGAGGTGCCATCATCTTCATCTGGCTATGTCCAGCACAGGCTGAATGCACTGAATCTTGAGAAATAGCTATTAAATCAGTGGCTTGGCATTTTATTTCTTCTTTAGAATGACATAATTCTGAATATGTAATGAAGGAACTCACTGATCTTTTTATTTGTTTAATATCACATGACTTATGGATGTGATCTGCTGTACTTGGCCTAGCTGTCTGGTAAGCTTTTGATGACGGAATGAAACCACTGACCTTAGCTTTGGAGGTTGATACTAAACTACTATATGCAGCCTGTCCCACAACTGATTTCTCCAATATATTCTCTACCAATTCATCCTCATCAGGCACTTCTAATGTCTTCCTATTTGTGGTTTCTGTTACCTCACTGCTTTTGTGGCTTACTTTGAAAAGCATTTCTTCTTTTATGTTTTCTGAAGATAATTTTAATAAATCATTGTCACTCATCTCATTAAACTTTGGATTACCCACATTTGATTTTTTTCTGCTTGAATGAGCTACCATGCAATACTCAGATGTTTTTTCTCCATTCTCTATTTCCTCACTGTAGGAAAACTGTCCTATTGTCTTCTCTTGAACCTCTTTCTCAGACACCAAGGTGACGCTTTCAACTACTGCTTTCTTCTGTCTAACACGCCTTGGCCCAGGGGTGGGAGGTCTATAAAAACGAGGCTTGGTGTTTTCCTCAGGTGCATTGCCTACATCTAAATCTGCAGAATTGTTCTTCTCAGAGACATTACAATCAGCAGTTTTCAAATCAGATTCTGATTCTTTATCTGACACGTCCTCATTGGATTGCTGTAAGGAGTCTTCCTCTTTATTGCAGCTCTTCAAAAATGGAGCATCTTTTGGATTTATACATTCTGATGTATTTACATTGGGTGAGCAGTCTTCCACATTCATGGCAGAAGAATTGCAAATGGAGATATTTTTGTCATCAGAAAGGCCTGCACGACTTACAGTGGTTGTCCACTTAATGGTTTCTTCCTCTTTAATTTTGAATCGAACTTTCATTTCCACTGTGATACTGCCATCTTGATTAACGTGAACAGATTTCTCAATGTCATCTTGATATCGTGCCACAGATAAATCTTCACCAATAACTGACTGATTTCCTTCTATCCCATTATGGCTGTCAAGAGCATAGGAAGAATCTGAATTGTTATCATTTGAGTTGTTATCATTGCTGGATCCTTTATCAGAAGAAACTGAGAATATCTGAGATCTTGAACTAGAGTCCATTTCAGCTCTCACTACCAATAATTACATTGAAAGAACACAGATTCATTCAGTAGATAGAAAGTGGAGCAGACAAATACCATGGATAAGAATCCAGATGATGAGACAGCAGACAGGCAATAAAGAGAAAAGAAGAAAGGAGAAAAATTAGTATTAAAGATGCTAATGAAGTGTCTTATTTTACATACTTTGGGTTTTTTATTTATTTTGCATTAGAAATTACAGAAAAAATCCCATGGGTAAACTCATTATTCTTCTATGAAGTTTTCAGAGAAAGAAATATAAGAAAGTCTTAATAAAGTATTAAGCATTTAAATACTTGTCTACTTAATTTCATTTTACAATAAGTTCTGTCTAGTGCCAGAACTATCATCTTATTTGAAGCTCCAAAGCCTAAAAAAGTACTAGATGATCATATTTCATACTTAGTTGAGAGCTGAGGTTGCCTGGATCTTTTCAAGGGATTCATAGGTGCTGATTTGTTTGGGTTTCAAGCTACTAACTTTATTTCCTCCATGCTTTAGTGATCATTAATGAATCATTTCCTGTTAATTCATAGAGTTAGTACTAAAACATGTCAGTCAAGGTGAATATATATGTCCTTGGGCTTAATCTAACAATCTACAGTACATGAGTAACTCCTCTTTGTAATATCCCTGTCACGTGAGGAAAGGGTTCATATCCAATACTCAGGACTGGCCTTCTATAAAGAAATAAGCATTGAAGTTCTTGAACTCCTTATAAATTCTGAACTTAAATCATTACATTCTTAAACACATTTATGTATCTGTACTGTAGATAATGGTGCAAAGATCAGCAAAGCAAATAAGAATACTTCTAGACTTCAGTGATTTTTGAAGGTGACTCAATATGTGTTTGCATACACAATATGTATTCCCACAACATGTTTTGATTACTCTGCAGTAACTTGGGTCTTTTAAATTTTTTTTCTCATCTCTCTGTCATAGTTGTTGCTGATGAGTTGAGAGCTAAAAGATCATAAGATAAGAATAAAGTTTTGCTATCTTACAAGGTCTTTGCATGTGCAAGGGAAACAGTGCCTGTATGCCCACAAAAAGGTCTGAACTGTCACTGATATCTAAATATATATATGAGCCACCATTTAATAGATAGGTTTCACTTGCAAAAAGCATTTTAACACATGCAATATTAACTTGTCAACATTTCTTGAATTTAAGTTTGTTGTTTTTTTAAGTGGCCTCATGTCAAGACTTTTACAGTAATATATTACCATTTTAGAAACATGTCCATAACTTCAGGTAAATGGCCTTGCAATTTTCTCAAGCATATGCTTTACCATGAACTGAATAAGAAACACAAGTTTGTACTAATTCTTTTCACACAGACCAGAACTTATGTTTCACAAAGTAAAAATATCACATTCTCTGTCTCAGAATACAGAACTGGAACAAAGAGGCTGAAATTTCATTTTCCATGCTTTCATATCACAATGATATCTCTTACACCTGATATTTTTTAAATTCTCAGGTTAAAGACAAAAAGAGGGTTGTTTTTTCCTCCCTCTTTCTGTGATTGCTGTTAACTAAGACTTAGAAGCAGGAGATAATCAGATTCAGCAACTCAAGATTTCTACAATTGCAAGGCTCAGTCTCTGTCTCAAAGCAAAATCTGGGTAGGATTTTTGTTTCTGCAGAACTTTCATTCTCAAAATGTTCTTAGCCATTGTCTCTTGACTCATTAGTTATGTTCTGCAAGCAGGTCTCAAGCTGTACAAGTCAAAGAACATGAAGGTTGAAAAAAACTAAAATTAATAGCTTGGTGGGGAAATAATAAAGTGCAAGGAATGTGAATGGAACTCCCTCAAGCAAATGGAAATCAAATGTCTTATATGTTAATGTGCTCCATGACACTGTCAGGGTTACTGTGGAAAGTTCCAGTGAACAATTACAGTGTTCCCTGGGTTCTCCAGAACAGCATGAAGCTGTAGCCAGAGCAGAGACCACCTCTGGATTAAGGAAGTTCCTGCAGACAGTACCTCAGCCCTAGAGGATGCCCTAATGTTAAGAATTCCCACAGGACCTAAAGCTCTGGTAGTGCAGCATTTAATTTCCCTCCACCTCAGGCTATTCATCTAGCCTGGCTTCCCTCCAAGAGCTCCTCAGGTTCTGATCATCCACTGGCCTCTTCATACTCTTCCTGACCTTGTAAGTGGAGCAACTCCGTGAGTAATCAAAGAGAAAGTACATATTTGTGTATCTTTTCCCAAACTTATTAAAAAAAAATATATATATATAATAGCCATGAGGGTATAGGATTGGACAAGACTCTGTTTAGGCAAAAGCAGCTTCAAACACATGATGAATTTCTGAGTGGATGGATGCTATACTAGTTTTCCTATTTATGTGGAGCATGTGACAAGAGAAGAGTAAGTCAAGACAAGAGTAAGTCAAGACAACCCAAACCTCCACTTGTTAAGTTCTGAAAAATGAACAACAGTTTTGTCCAAGTAATTCAATGAGAGCCTGAAGTAGTCTGAGGTTTTATTTTTAGAACTGATGTTATTAATTCTGATACCAAAAAATTAATAACAATGGCAATCAAGTGAATTGAAATGAAATATAGATTTTCATCCATGTTTTAACTGTCAGAAACAAAATATGAATACTAGCTGAGTACTTAGCAGAAACTTGCATTTTAAAAAGAAAATTAACACTTTGATCTTTCATAAGCTTGTAGAGGAGTCACAGCAGATATAAACAGTTTCAATTGGCCTTTATGAATATTCTTGATCCTAGTAAGATTACCACTGTTTATGTCTTATGCTGAGGCAGATAAACAAATTAATAAAATACAAATGAATTCAAAGAACTTACTCTTCTCACTTTCTGACTTGGCATTTGCTTTTGGGTACACACGATTTCCAATTCCAAGCAATTTAGCAGGCCTCAAATACCCAGGAGATTCATAATTGCTTGGTTTAAAAGGCTCTCTCCCTGCTGCGACTATAGCTCCAGAGCACAATATCAGGCCCTGAAGATTAGGAACCTGGAAAAAAAAGTAACATTAAATTGTCTGCCTTCATAACCACCAAAAAATAATGTAAGAGATTTATCCCTTTCAAGCTTTAATATCTTCACTTCTTAGTCTCTACATTCATTTGCAGCAGACTATTAAATATGTATCACAGTACAGAATTAATTTTTCAATTCCTATAAGGCAATTCTTATTTCTGTAAGGATATATCTTGCTATATAAATATATTGGATAATTGCTTCAAGAAGCAACTTGGATCCAGATCAAAATTTTCTTAAAATTTAACTGTTCGCATATGTAATTTTGTTTCATCATTGTACAGTGATTATTCATAGTCATTTGGAGGTAGGTATACATATGAAGATATACTTGGAGGAAAAATTCAGAATACAGCACAAGCAATTGACTCATACTTCCAAAAGGAATAGGACATCATCACAGAGCATTTTACTTTGTAAAAGACCTCTGGAGGTCATGTAGTCTAACCCTCTACTCAGAGCAGATCTGATTGGATCAAGGTGCTCAGAGCCTTGTCTGACAGTTCTCAATATTTTTTCCAAAATATATTGCAAGATAATGCTACCAAACTGCACTTCACTAACTTGTGGTAGTGAATATGGACAGGTTCCCGACCTAATACACAATTTCAACAAGTGAAGGGTAAACAGGAAATTTCCTTTGAACTCTTTGAGTTCTGCATGGAATTCTCTTTCTAGATACCTGCTGAGTGTAACCATATGGGTTTTTCTGTGGTTAAACAACAGAAAAAACACTGAAATAAAATTATTCAAACAGCACACAAGACGAAAATCTGAATTCTTAGTACTGCACCACTTGAGTTTCGAGGTACAGAACCTGGTCCATGGTTTGAAACTGTAATAGGCAATCAGGTGTCAAAGTTCCAAGTCATTAATGGCAAGCCACTCTGCATTTGCGCAATGATAAAAATACGTGTGGGCATTAGATACCACTTATCATGTTCTAAAAATTAAAAATCCCAGATAAACAACATTAAGACTAAAGGAAGGTTTTGTGTAAATGGATAAAAGTATAGAATTGGGAGAATGCCTTAAAGAGGTTGGAGTAAGAGGAAAAAAATATATTTTTTCTTTTTAGCTTAAAATGAAATGTGTCTTCACTATCTTCTCTCTGTTCCCAAGATTCCAGTATATTTCCTCCAAGCCAGTAGCCCTTCTGAAGGGGGAAAAAGTATAGAGCACAAACAGATGAAATTTAGCACATCAGATCATACATCAGAACCATGTTTCAATCATGGATACAATTTCTTTTTAATTTAAAATAAACTAGAAGAAATCACAAAAAATAATGTCAGTACTCATCCTTTTTCTCACCTTTCTGCCATCAGTGGTATAGAGTTTTGCAACTGGATATTGCATTAATTCACTCATATAATCCAGGAGGGCGTCAAATGTTTGTGTATTTTTCTTTCCCAAAACTATGGTGCGCCTAAGCCTTATATCCCCATTTTTGAAAACAAGCATCTTCTTGGGAGTTGTTATTCTCCTCTCCCGATGGCCAAACCCATCTTCAATCTGCCTTGCTAATTGCACAGCTCGACGACGAGCGCTGACAGGCCTGCTGATCTGCCAGGGCAGTGGCTTTTTGCTGGCCTGTTCCAGGTTGATGGGCTTCATTTTCCTCTGATGGGAACAAATATAGGATTTTCCATCTTCCAGATCCTCCAAATTGGTGATGCTGTGTCTCCCTCTTGGTGTACTAATATTCCTTACTCCAAAAGGCAGCGGGACCCGTTTAGATAAACTATCCAGCAAGGCATCAAATGACTTGTAAGACCTGCTATTAACTACCATTTTGATCCCATTAAACTGGGGATCTCCACTTTTATAGAAACAAATCCGTTTTGCCACAACAGGTTCAGTAACATTGAAATGGCGCGTGGATAAACTCTGTTCGCTCTCGGAGGAGTGCGGATGATTCACCGAATAACTGCTGGAAGGTGTTTCACTCATTTTGACAGCAATCTGGAAGAAAGAGGAGATGGATATAAAACTTTTCCTGTGACTAGTAAAAATATGATCTGTATTTAGAAAGGTGCAGAAAGAAGATTTATAAGAAACCAACAGCAGTGTGTTGTGCCAAAAATTATTGGATTTAAATGGATTCAAGCTGTTATCACTAAATTCCACAAAGACTCCAATACTGTCAGATTAAGTTGGCATAGCTCTACTTGCAAGTATTCCCAAAACTCTCCAATGTAATTTCAAATCTCTTATCATTTTGGTACAAGAGACCTTTTCTTAGAAGGAGGTGGTTTGTGAGTCCATCCTTTCTTGAGCATGAAGCTAATGACATTTCACATATAAGATATTTAAGAAAAGTCCTTACTAAGAGGGAGCAAACTGTGCTCTGGTACAAGCCTTTTTTAGACCAAAATATCTAAACTGAAAGGCAATGCAATTCAGTCTGATCTTATATACTAATTTCATATCAAGGCAAAACCATGGAAGTCAGAGAAAAGTCTCCGGATTTACAGCACTGTAATCTATGCCACAACAAGGCCCAAAACATGTGATTGAGTGAAGTTTTATCATAAATTGACATATTATTTTCTTTTCTTTTACCAGTTTTATATCTCACAATATATATCTACTACAACAGTCGCATTTATACAGAGAGAAAGAAACTACTGACAAAATAAGGCATTTTTAGTAAGAGAAAATTCTTTAAGTCCCTCAAAAAAGCACAAAAAATTCAGGTATTCTTCAGAAGTAGTCTTGAAATGAAAACATTTAAATACTGATTTTATAAACAACAAATTATTTCTGACAACCATATTGATAGTCTTCATGCTTGTAAATAGAGCACCAATCTTTCCATTTTGATCCAATTAAAATATAGATACTGTAATGAGAAGCCTTTAAGTGATGAAAATGACTTTATCTTACTGATTGGCTTGCTTTCACTGGAACACAGAGTAAAAGCTTTCAACTAATTAGCCTCAAGGAAACAGTTTTAGTAGATTTTACTGAAAAGCTGCATAGGCAGCCTCAGGTAACACTTGTCATCAAAACAAAATAAATTAAATCCTGTGATGATGTAATCTTAATATAGCTGCCATATTGACTATTGGAACAATCTCTGGCTACCATATATTTTTCTTTATGAAGCTATGGAAAACACTACTCTGATTATTTTAATACTGCACATATCAGTTACGAAATTTATTAGAAAATGTTATGTTTCAAGACAGTGAAGGTTCATATAAAGTCAAATTTGATAAGATTTTATCTTACTGTGTTCTTACACCTCTTCCAATAATGCTTCAGCTGCAGTGCAATAATGCACTGCTTTAGCCCATGTGTTTTGCCTTTACTAGGAGTTAATTATTTTGAACACTGAACGGAACATAGGAAGAAATATCTCCTTATAAGACATAATTTATGCTGTAAAATATACTCCTCTAAGTGCTAAAACTAATCAATAACCAAATAGGATTGCACCAGAATGATGTACTCTAAGACTGATTTTCATAATCACAATTCCACTCAAAATAAATAAATAAATTTTTCAAGCCTAAAAAATGAAAAAGAAAAAATCATTTAATTAAGGTATATGCAAGAAGAAATTTTCAAGGTTGGCTGCAGCAACTTATACAACTCAGCTACTGAGCTGGCTTACTTTCTGTAGGAGGGAGGAGCTCCACTTCAACTGAAACTACTGAGAGCTACAGTTGTTCATCTTTTTTTATGCATGTGTCATTAGCTGAGTAAATTTTCACTATACTTCTATACTGAGAGTTTCACAGGTGCATTAAGACTAGGGAAACAGTTTGAACCAGACATTTTATGCTGCATGTGTCATTCTGCTCTTGTTGGATACGCCTAGAGGAAATCTTTAAGGGCATTCTTGTTGCTAGATGCAACACAAACTTTCCAACTCTCTTTGCAGAGCAAATGTTCTACTCATGTGAAAGCAGCAATGACAGAAATTCTTGAGCGAGCCCAATGTCACGTTACTCCATTTCAGCTGGCCAGGACTGGAGTTTGAGAATCCAGTCCAGGATCTCCAGGGAAAACTGTTACCGTGAAGAGAGAAAAATGAACAGACAGAGCTGCTCAGCTACTGTCTACTGTACTTCTAACATTTTGTGAAAATGCAGTGGAACCTCATCTAACTGTGTGATTTGATTATTCACTCTTACAAGAGATAAAATGGGTGGATTTTCTCATGAGACCACTGACATTAATCACTTTGGAATTAGCGTCTCAGAAGCTGTTCTAGATATTTATGCCAGTGCAAAACATTCAGTTACATAAGCATCAACATTTGAAAGAGAAATGCAACAGATTTTACATAAAGAAAATTATTATACTTAGTCTTGACACTGTGGAAGTACTGAAATCCGAGACAAAGAGGGAATATACAAGTCAATACAGAAAAAAAACAACTTTCAGTGTAAACATGAAATAATTTGAATGCACAAAACTAAGAAAAATAAGTTTCCCTTAGAAAAATGGATGAGAGACCTTTACTTGACATACCATGTTTCTATCATTAATTCTAATGGCAAAAATTGCTTCTGCATCTTTTAGATACCTTATAATTACCTTTTACAAATAGAAAACATTTCAAAAATGAACAATCAACTTACTGTGGAAGTTGCATTTTAATACTACAAAAATACCCTGATTTCATCATAAACATACTATCAATTTTTGTACTTAAATGATATTATTTTAAAATTAAGAAATAGCTGATACTGCATGAAATAGGATGTCTATTAAGATACTTTGGCAACTAAAATGTTGAGAAATTTATTCTCCAAGAAAATCAAGCAGAAATCAGAATTTAATCTTTTCCCTGCATTCAATAAACAAAACCACTCATGCAATGTTTATGCACAAAGCTAAATTCTATAAGGACACTAAGTGGAACACTTTGTTCTAAGTACATAAGAATATCTTCAATGCCATATAACTGGTAAGCACTGCATATAATTTTATCATACTCACCCACAGTCCTATGTAAATAAAAGAGAGTATAGCTTGTTTTCAGAGATTTTTTTAATTGTACATGTGGTTGTCTATGCCGCATGAAACAACATTCTAAGTCTTATTCCAAGTGTGCTCAGCCAGGAAAAACATCATAATCCACTTGCTTAATCTCAGCTAATGTGAATCACCAGACCAGGTTCACCACAGGCAGCCACTGTTGAGTGCATCACCAGACCAGGTTCACCACAGGCAGCCACTGTTGAGTGCAGAATGTCTAACATCTCATCCAGCAAGTCTCCTTATATGATGTTAAAACACTATTTACCTATTAAATATTTCATTTATATAATTTTCTATTTTCTTAGATTACTCAAGAAAGTAATATGACTATATAAAATAAAAGTATGGGTAATGTAGGTTATCTAATCTACCTCCTTGTCAGAGTACTTTTCTCATCCAAACTCAATTTTTAAGTGACAAAAATTTTCAATATATTAAAAATGGAGCTTCTACCACTCACCTACTGAGACTATTTATTAACTATCTCTAATTATTAGCTACCCCAAGTTCTTGTTTTGATTCATTCACTTCCTCAAGTTAATTCTCTTTGTGCTAAAGATTATCCCATATTTTTCTCTGTTTAGACAACACAATGAATATAATTCTACAGTTTCTTTAACAATAGTTGGTCCAACATGACAGTCTGAAGGAGTTTTGTCATCCATGAGGTGTTCTTTATTTCTGCGTGTTGGAGAAAAAGCCATGACTATTAACATGTGTGAATATAGTTCAGGAAGAGACAGGTGGATTATGCCTAACTGTATCTTAGTTTTGCCATGGAATGTGGAAATTCTTTTTCTTTTTCCAGTGGAAAGATTATGTTCCTTTGTAGTAACTGTTCCACCTAATTGCCACCAGATGTGTAATCTGATTTGGAGCTTCTCTGCTTAATCAGGATTACACCAAGCTCTCAAAACTAGCTGTGTAGAGCAGTAACAAAAGCACTGCTCAGTAAACACCACCACTACATGCTGTAGTGAGTTATTAAGTAGCCTCCTTAGTAAGGAATTCAGCGTTTATAGAAGTTGAAAAATACTGCTTCAGTTCCTCTTTCATAAGGTGCATAGGTACAAACAAATACTAAATTATAATGTTGCACAGATATTTTGCTATAAACATTGCTTTTTAAAATAATAGATTAATATAATAATTTAGGTCCATAATTTATTTTAGCTAATGTACTTGTTTCCTGTTCAGTATTCTGTTGTTTACACTTGTTCGGAAGATGAACAGGTGCAAATTCTATTCTGAAGTCTTAAAACTAAACTACTTATAACAGGAATTTATATTGGGTTGGATTTCTCTATAGTGTAGGATTTAAAACACTGTTGCTACCCTCAATGACTTTCCAGTGCACGCAAAGACACTTTCAATAAACAGCTAATCCATCAGTGGCTTCTGTGTATCACTAGAAAAGGGGACTCAAGAGATCATACTGCTGGGACCTGGTGAAGATGACAATTTAGTGTCACCATTTGACAGCGTAAGAGCCTCTTATTTCTCTAAGATTTCAAAAGGCTTGCAAAGCTGCTGTCCAGACATATGCATCTTAAAGGCCCACTGCATTCGTTCTTGTACCACAAACACCTCATATATTCTGAAAAGATTGAAGAAATCATCAAGTTTATAGCAAAAGTAACATCAATAGAATTTTGCTTTATTCAAGCTTAAAGCTAACAAGCCACAAAAAAATTATCACTGTTCTAAAGCAATCAATATTGACATAGAAACACCTTTCATCCATTCATGTGGGCAGCTTGGTTGACGTCCATGGAATTATTAAAATTTTGCAATAAGAATTTAGCCTTAATATCTGGAGAGCAATTGTTCTTTATATATAAACCTTTCATGAAGAAAAATTGGGGAATACCAAAGTAGTCCAGAAAACTGAAGCAAGCAAAATCAGAAAAATGAGAAAATATATCACTGATTAAAATTGTAATGGCAAGCACGTTTACAATTTTTCTAAGTGCTGTCATTCTCTCTTTTAAATTACAAGCCTGTTAATCTCCAAAACATTTTCAGTTCTAAGTTCTAATGCCAAATATTGCACTTAACCTGTACTCAGTATCCCTCTGGGTCCTATTTTTTTAAGGGTTATTGACTGGGGATAACTAAAATCATCACTATGTCACTGTGAGACTGTCACTAACTTTCAGTGAGAGGTCTTGTCTCTCACTGAAAAGAAGCAAAAAGAAGAAAACTTATGTTTGGCCCTTTGTGAACATAGTGCCAGGTAAGCACAAAGGATCCACTATAATGACCACANCCTGTAAAGAAGCAGCAAAAAGAAGAAAACTCATGTTTGGCCCTTTGTGAACATAGTGCCAGGTAAGCACAAAGGATCCACTATAATGACCACAGGCATCAGTGGAAGTTTTCCCTTTTCTTCCCAAAGATTGTCGTCTCGGAAGGCAGTGGAAGAGACAGGGCCAGCTGAAGGTCCAGTGTCTGCAGTTAGCCTGCAACACCATGAGGTGCTGCCTAAGGCCAGCAGCCAAAGCTAACATGTGGCCTGCTGAGTTCAGCCCAACCTGGGCTGAACCAAAGCTCAAGTGGGAGTTTTCAAAGTCAAAAGTTTCTAACTGACTCCAAAATTCTGTGTGTGAGACCAGAAAAATGCAGCATCAAAATAATTGTAACAAACACTTTTATCACTGCGCTTCCTGATTTTGACCAATTACTCCTCCTTTTCTACGGACTTTGCTTCGGTAACTGAACTGATTAAATGTTACAAGTACCCAAACAAAACCGACACTTTCCACCTTCTTACGGGTCCTCAGTGTTTCTCAAGACCATTATCATACCTAGGAAACTGATGCTTGAGAAACAAATGCTAGCAATTACATTCACATGTTTGCTGATATATTCTTTTTTGTTAGCAGATAACCAACAGCCCAGGCTGAGAAACATAAGCAGCATTTTCTGCAGCATTATCCTGAGTGGGAGCAGGGTCAGAGCCGTGTGTTCCATGAGGACTTCCCTGCCTGGCAATCCTACAGCCATTGAATGACACCCATTGTTTAAGTCAGAGCCATATGGAGCAGCAGTTAACACTTGAGTATTTTTATCATTCAAAAGTGAGGCACTTCTTTAGAAAGGGCAGTCGCTACTCCAGTTAAATTGTTACTGTTGATCTCATGCCCCAAGAAAATGCTGATAACGTGCCTTATATTCCCTGAAGCCTCTTTTATTTCTGTTCCTCTTTTTTTTTTTTTTTTTTTTTTTTTTTTAATTGGACTGCTCAGTAAGGGATGGAACTAGGAAATTGCTATCAAGCTAAAAAGGAAAATATCACATTAGAAGCAGGGGCCTGGGTTAAGTTCCCTTCAGTGTGCCCAGCCTATTTACATCCTTTCCAGCAAAGCTTTCCAAAAAATGTGGCACTATTAATATTTTACTACTGATAAGATTTTGAACCATCACATTACAACAGCTTTTTACTGTTTGATATACATGAACTTCTTATCAAGTTAATCCTCACAGACTTTTATTCATTAAGTTCTCCAGTAGAGATTTGATAACCAACAGCTGAGGATGCAGAATAAGGAAGAAGTATGCCTCTGGGGAGGAAAACAAAACAAAATAAAACCAGAGCTCTGCTTTTTAGAAAACTCTGCCTGAATAGTTAGCTGAACTGAAAAAGTCCTGTTTTAGTTGTTTTTGACCACCACTACATTTAAGTTAGATTTGAATACCCATTTATGTTCCCTAGACAAATTCCTCTGGGAAATGTCTGGCCTTCCAGAAGCACGAATTAACCCATCATCTTTAAGTGAGTTAGAATTTAATTCTGGAAGGTATAGCCTATCTCAGATTTAGATGTCTAATCATTCTCAGACTAATTTTCCTTATTTTCTTGCCTCGGATATACTGAACCATCTACACTTACCTTCTGCCCTGTAGTATATATTAACTGAAGGGAAGGTCCATGTTCCCATTAGTTTCTGAGTGTGAACATCTGAAAAAAGACACATCCTAAGACTGCATTTTTATTTGTTTACATTACATTTACACAAGTCACTGCAGTGATATGTGAATGCATATAGAACTTCTCAAATTCTTTAAACAGGACAAAAATTGACTAGAATTTTTTCCATAGTTTCCTAGTTTTCTTCTCTTAGAACATTTAAAAAAATTCTTTTCTTCCTTGAATATTTGCTTTCATGACCCTCATAACTCTTTCACAAAATTGATAATGCAGTCATCTGTACACCAAACTTTACACGCCATGATTTGTAAAAAAATCATGTTACAACTAACTGCAAATCTAAGCAGTGCTGTCAACTTATTAAAGATTGATTTCTTACTGTATTGGTCATAAAATCTTAATGTTTTACTGAAAATTTCATTTATTAAGACAGCTAGGGTTGTCACACAATCTCTTTTTCATTATTTTTTACCTTTCTTGTATTTCTTAATAATCTGTTAATTAAATTTTCTTTGTTAATCTATTAACTATTATTCTTTGCATCTCCCAAAGAGCATGGCCAAAGAAAAGGATTGAGCAGGCACCACATGAGTTCCTTGGCCTATTTGCTATCACCTTACCTTGCCATTTGCCTCAGTTTGTCTACCTGAAATTCCATGCAATGGCCTTACCAAATTTCCTGTTTTGTGCAGACATTGTGAAGCATAAACTAAGGAGGTCTCCAGCAGCATGAGTGACTATGAGGGCAAACCTTTTGGTTCCCTCTGGAGGACATCGTGAAATCTTTTGGTAGGATGTGGTCTTATTTCCTTGGTGGCTTGGACATTTTACAGTTTTGCTTCCTACAAAATAAAAGTAAAAAGTTTTAAAGTGAAAAATTACGTCTTCAAACACTTGCTCTGATCTGCTGCTTGCTCCTGCAGGTGCCCTGGTTCCTGAGGCTCCCAAATTCCTAACAGTACAGCTTTGCTGCTGGGCACGTGTACAACTATTCCAGCTCTGACAACTCTAAGCTGCTTAATGTCTTATCTTTGGTGCAATGCACAGCTCATCACTGCTTTGCCAATCTTGCCTGAAGAAACCTGACCATCCCCTCTCACAGCCCAGGCAGCCAGCTGTTGCTGTCCTCCATTCCTCTGGTTAGTAGTCAAAGAGCTCTTTCCAGTCCAGGGATCCAGTTCAGTGCCTGATTCAGAGCAATGATTTAAGTCCATGTATCTCAGCCTGCGAGTCAGTGAAGCAGCTCAGTGTTCCTCCTCCTGTCTGGGTTGTGTATATGAACCCACAGACAGGTGAGTGGGCAACATTTAACTCCACTACACACTTCACAGCTGCAAATGCCCTGTGCCAAGACACACCTAATTTTAGCCTTGGTTTCCATACCAATTTCTTTGACAGACATAAAAATAGTGTCAAATATAGAACCTCCCCACATCTAAAGGCTCTGTATCTGCCCAGAATTCAGAAGCCAAAATAACCAACCCAAACCTGAGCGTGCCTGGATGAAGAACCCAACCTCTCCAGGCACTATATCACTGCACCTGAATCCCCAGAACAAGTCTAGCTCAGCTGAGTTAACTGTAGGCACAAGAAAGAAGATCTGAGAAAATGCAAGTACTACTGGCTTTTATTTGGCTGTCATACTTGCACCATCAGATGTAAAAAATTGATTCAAATATATGTTCCTAATCCAGGAAATATATGTTCCTAGTCCAAATATATGTTCCTAGTCCAGGATTCCCATGTTGAGATTTAAAGCTGAAGTCAGTCACCACAGTATCTGTCCAGGAGTCTTGGTTTTGCCCTTTCTGCATTTACTCTCACTTACATATAAACATTATAAGTAGATATTTCTGCATATGCATGTTTATATCTAACTAGGTATGTGTAGATACCTACATTCACAAAGAAGCTCCACTCAAATATTGTCAATTATTTTTATATGCTTTAGATTAAAAAGTCATTTTCCAGTGTCTTTCTTGTATATTCCCAGGTCTGTTGTTTCCCTTTCATTTTATTTTGGTTTGGAAGTACATAACCTCCCTCATATGCTGAACTGGTGTTTTACCAAGGATCTTATACACATATAGGATCTTGAGCCAGTTAGATCCATGATTTTAATGAAGATTTCTAGCCTCTATTTCTGCATTGTAATTTGGCATAGAGCCTGTTTCTAATCTCAAACAGTACTAAAAAATGACATTATATTGATAATGATTTTTTTGACATATACTCAATGAAAAATAGAAAGGTAATGTCCACCTCCTTCAAAAACAATCAAATCATGTTAGCTGTTATCACCACCAATTCTCCATATATCAATCTTTTCCCTTGTATAGATAAAACCCCATATGTTTTCAATAAAATTTTTCTACACACAGTAATATTGATGAAAAAATATACATAAACAAGACTTACTGCTTCATTTTAATTAAATGTTCAGTAGCAAAATCATGTATTTTTTATTTAATAAAATACTTTTTTATTGAAGCTATTAATTTTTAATCAAGTTATAATTAAATTACTAAAAATAATAGCCATAAAAATATTTGCTCTTAGGAAGTCTGTGAGATTAATACATGACCACAGAGTGGTAAAAAGTATCATTGCTGTTTCCAAGTTCTTTCACTAAAATATGAGACTACTCAAAGTTTCATCACTGATATTAGACTAGTTAAAATATTGCAAAAATTATTAAAAAAAAAAAAATAAAAGCATACATTGGCCAAGTTAAAGAATAGGTGACCCACTATCTTCTTTTCCTATCTCTTAAGCAAATTTAGTCAAATCAGGTACTCAGTGCTTGACACAGATAAAATCCAATACACAAAATTTTTAATGGAAAGGATCTATTCATTTTCCATTTAATGGAAAGGATGTGTTCATCAGACTGAGACACAGACTCCAATGATAAAATATCACAAGCCAAGAAAAAGCAGGTGAGTTAACTCAGACAATGTATCACCTATCATTAAAAACTAGGTAGAGGTCAGTGATGGAAAGGCCTGGCTGTCAATAGAGGTTTATAACTTCTGCGGCTTCATTGCAGCAAAAAGTTGACATGTTTTCAAGCTTCCTTCCTCTTACTATTATTATTCTTCACTTATGACAAACAAAACAATCCTTCTTTCTCCCAACAGCTGTTAGTTTTCGAGTCAGGCTCTTCTCCGTGGTGTCAACCAACAGAGCAATAGGCAACAGGCAGAAACTGAGGCACAGGAAATTTCACCTGAATATGAGAAAGAACTTCTCTACTGTGCAGGTGACCATGCACTGGAAGGGATTGTCCAGAGAGGTTGTGGGCTCTCCCTCACTGGGGTGTTCAAGAACTATCTGGATGCAATCCTGTGCCACGGAGCAGGGAGGTCAGACCTGGTGACCTGATGTAGCCCCCTCCAACCTGACCCATTCTGTGATTGTGTGAATGTGACTGCAGCTGGAAAGGAGGTGTGTTCAGATGCTCCACTCCCCTTCAGGATACAGCTACACTATGTTGTGCTACTCTGTGATATGTATTCACGCTGTTACCTTCTCTCTACTGAATATTGAGCAGTATCTATCTTCAAATTATTTTCCAAATTAAAAAATGACAAATTTTAATTATTTGATTTTTGTTATTGCCCCTTAATTTATTGACAATTTCAAACACTAATTAAGAAAAAAATGCTAGATTTTCAGACCATACTGAAGGAAAACAATATTCTTATATAGATCTAATTACTGTCTAAAGGGATGCTGAATCGGAGAAATATATTCAGATCAATTCTTGAAACCTTTTGGTAATCATGACTTATCACAGTGACAAAGAAGATGTGCTTTAAAGTAAAATCTTGGCCATGTTTCCATAGGATTCTAACGGCACATTTATGCAGTTACACTTTTCTTCAGAAGAGTAGCAGCTGACACTCCCTTTTAGCAGGCACAGCCATCTCTGTCTTCAGAGAATCAGAAGACAGCACAAGGCCTTAGAGAATGGGAAAATATAGAAAACTCCTCAGAAATACAAAACCACCCCCGGAGCAACCTCTGCTTGGAATCACAATCCTCGTGCTTTCACTTGGAACATGTCAAGAAAAGAAAGCTACTTGCAGAATGCTACTGAAATAAACCAGTAAATTTTTGCAAAATCACCTCTGATGGGGTCATCAGCCAGGGTCAAGCCTTGGCAATCTCTCCAGTGCCGTGACAGAACAATGGACCCTCCACTCGGAGCAAGCGGGAGGCGCGGGCTCTGCGGCTCTATCTGGGCAGATAAGCAATCCCTGTGACTCCAAATAAATCACAGCAAGCGGAAGGAGTCATGCTGGATAGGTCTCTTCTCATGTTTTTCTTAGCAGACTGCCACAGGGAGTCTCAAATGCTGAAGGATGTCTGTTTACTTAAAGAGAGTGATCTAAAAAGAAGTGACATACTATAATCTGGTCACGCGAACTGTCTCTTAGCAATTAGACTGTCTTAGGGGTTTAATGTTATTTTAGGCTTAATTTTTGCTTTTGGAAAGAAGACTTGCTGCTTGAAGAACACAGTACATGTTACACCACATCATCCATGCACTTATGATGATATCAGAGACTACTGAAGTCATTGCATCACTTTTGTAAGATGTATGACCTCAAGCTGAACTGAGTTACTCCTTTGCCTTTTTGAGCTACAGAGAAAAAGAAAATGTAATATGCTTTGTTCAGAGTGTTTTCTGGATATTAGTCCTGAATTTTATCTTCTTTCAGAAACTGAGGGGAATGGAGATAAAAAATAATTTTTGTAATATGCACTACAGGGCTAAAAAACAAGTTTTCATTTAGATACTTCTTTCTTTTTATTGCCACTGATTTCCCTTAAATTGCAGATTTTCCTAGGATTGTCTCAGACTAAAAATACAAATTGAGAGATAATTCCTAGCATACATTAAGTTGTTTATACTGCAATAAATAACAACAAACTTATTTGCAACTCAAAAAAGTTCCCTGACAAGGTGAAGCCTAAAATAGCTGCAGAAGCAAGAAGGTAAGAGAGTAATAAGTAATAGCAACATGTCTGTACACTACAAAAGGAGCTAATTCAAATTAAGCTCATTTTTATTCGTGAGAATCATTTCTACCAGCTTGACAAACTAAGGTGCTAAGCAAGAACAATACCCAAGTCCCCTCCACACATGCACATACCATCAGGCACTTAAGTCCCATTATTTTGCTTGAATCTTACCACTGTTTTTCATCCTTTTCCAATGTAGTTGTGCATTTTCTTAATTTTAAATAAATCTGAGCTTTGCTGAACTGATACATTTTTCTTCATCTTTCATCTATCATCAATAATTCAGTTTCATTCTATACTGCATGTGCTCCCCCTCACATTACATACACTACACAAATATGCAGGACATATTTGTTTGTGTTATCAATTCAAGTGGGAACAGAAGTGTAAATCTCAAAGATGGAGAACAGAACCATGGAAGGAATAATAACGACTCATAATTGATCTGCTTTCAAAAAGCATATTTAATACCTAGTAAGAACAGTCCTTTTAAAATGACCAAATTGTTTATGTATGTGCACTCAGAATAAGATGGATAGATAGACAAACTGTTATCAGATAGTGAAAGGGCTTTTTTATTCTACCAAGTTCAAACTTTTGTTACTTCCGCAGCTGTCTTAGGCCATGTGACCTTTTATGTCATATAGCAAAGATATAATCCCAGATTTATTTTTAAAAGTACTATTGTCAGGGTTGCAGGCAGACAAGCTCATGCACTGGCTGTCCATGTCAAGGTTTGGACAGCAGGGAGGATAATGGGAGGAATGGGAGGAGGCTGAGGCTGCCCTGCGCTGGACGTGGCTGATTCCTGTCAGCTCCAACAGACCTAATAGAGGACAGAGATGAACCAACCCATGATGTTCACATGTCTGTGATAATGTATTTAAGAAAAGAAAAAAATGCTGGACAGGGGAGGAAGAAGAAAAGGGAATGAGAAACAGCAGTGCAAGAGAAAAGGGAGAGAAGGCTCTACAGATGCTGGAGCAGAAAGTCCCCTGCAGCCCCTTGAGCAGCCCATACTGAAGCAGAGATGTGAATGAGGGTTGGCAAGACCTCAAGCCAGGGCAGATTTTTCCTGTCAGACAGGAGTTCATGGAAGGACCCACACTAGAGCAGAGGAAAGGTGTAAGATGGAAGGAGAGACTGAGAGGATCTGCTGTGGCCTGACTGTGCCTGTCCCTATGCCTCACTGTACTGCTTGTAGGGTGGGGGGCAGGATCTGAGGGAAGTGAAGCTGACCCTGGAAGAGGGAGAGAAAAGATGCTGTTTTGTTTCATTGCTCATCTTTGTTTCTCACTACTTGAACTTATTTTCACTGGCAATACATCAAATTCATTTTCCCCAAGTCAGGGCTGTTTTACTCACAGCAATAATTGTTATGCTGTTTCTCTAACTTTATCTCAACCCACCAGTTTCTTCATCCTATTTTCTTCCCCTGCCCCCTGAGGAGGAGTGGGTGAGCAGCTGGGTGGGTGTTTGGTTTTTGGCAGTGGCTAACCCACTGCCGCTCACCAGGAGAAACACAGATCCCTGAATTCAGGAACTGCATCTCCTGGCTTGTGCAGCTCATCTAGATGAAAATCAAGGTGTTTCATGAGAATTACTGCCTCATAAATATTCCTTTTCTAAACACAATGCCTGCTAGCAGCAGATGTAGATAAGGGAAAAATGAGGCTGAAAATACTTCTTGCTTTAGTTATCTTCAAAGGATTCAGAGCTAAAATCCTCACTCTTATAATAGGAAGTTTTCAGTCAGAGCAATATTTCCCTTGCTAATGGTTGATTTCAGACAACTTGTCCACAAACTGACTCAAACTGTGTCCCTTGCCCAAGTAATCTCATTCAAGTAAATGATAACCAAGGGTTTTGAACTCAAAGTTGTCAAAATTGAAACTGTTCAGAGGAAATTTAGTTCAATGCATTCCAATACTTAAAATACTCCAAAAAAACCCCAAAGCTCTCAGATAACTTATTTTGCTATTTTTAAATTACATTTATGTTATTTGATTAGAAGAAACTTTTATTTTAGAAACTTACCATAATTTTAAAATGATAAAGTAAGAAAATATCACAATCAAAATAATCAAACCATTTAAATGAAATATTCTGAACTGATAGGATCTTTTTTCCTTAGTTGGTGCCAAATTTTTCCCCCTCTTTTTGAGACTTTAACTCTGGATTCACAGAAAATGAGAAAAAAAAACCCCAACTGAAATCTCAAAAATGCTTACATGATGGCAAAAGGCCGTGATTAGAATTTAGGAGGACAGTCAGCATTATGATTACATCTTAAAAAGTAGATGATGTTTTTTCTAACATTTAAAATTACATAAAAACTGCATAACTGGGAGCTTGCAACATGGCACCTGACATAACTTGGCCTTACTCTCCTAAAAGCCCAGGGACTTGAAGCAAATTACAACTACAGAAGACCAAGTGGATCTTCCTGTGATATTATAAATGTGCTGTCCAACAAATGTCTACAAGCAACTCAGTACTACTGATGCATGAAAAAATAAAACACTACTTTGGGAGTGCATAGGTGTAGTAAAGGATGCTCAAAAGAGAGCCAAAAAACATTATTCAGTATTAAAAGCACTTCTTTGAAACTATTAATGCACATTGTCAAAAGAAAGATTAATATCTTTATGCTGATTAAGAGTAATGTCTCTTTTATATGAAGTATGTGTCAAATCACTGCTTGAATCTTCCTCCTCACAACAATGTCAGTAATTAGCCAATATATTTAAATTTTAAAAAGCACCCTTTTCTATTTGAAGAAAATTGAGTTTAAGGTCACATGAAGTCACTGCATAATAAACATGTACCCATCTAAGAATCAAACTTAACCACTGCATCCTGCTCAGTTCAGAATCCTAATGTGAAGTCAATGGACAAATACAGAGAAAAAAAATCTTCTCACCAAAGTTTATGAAGAAGTAGTATCATTGCATTACCTAGGCTTTTGTTCTGTTATTAGTGTCCTAAAATAGAAACTCCTATAGCATAGTTAAATGCTATTTCTTTCACAAAAGAAAGGGTTATATCAAAACAAGGTGCCTCACAGGGACAGAAAACAAATCTGCAAGATCTGTGACACGTGAGGGAGCAATTCTGTCCATTCTAGGCAGACAAAGCTAAAGTGAGTTAATTTCAGCAAATAAAAATGCTGGTGCATAAATCTGCATAAGGAAAACAAGCCCATTTGACTTCCGCAAAATCCTGCTGTTTCTTTCTAAAAGGAGATATTTGGCTAAAACAAATTATACCAACAGTGAATTTGACCTAGTGCTTTCAAGAGCTCTCTGTGAACATCTAAGAGTGAGATTGACTTGTTAAAGCATGAAGTTTGCAATATTTCTGGAATACCACATATTGAAAATACTCTAGGCTGTACAATGCTCAGGAAATTTTCTGTCTCACCCCCAACCTCTGGCAAAGACAACCTCAAAACATATAAATCTGAAAATCGTAATTTTGGTCATTTTTCATTCCGTATTTGCTCATGTTTTTAATATCAGACTGAGAGAACAGTTAAAAAAGGGCTACTTTTGAAATGTCATTAAAAAATTATTCATATCACTTAACTTCATCAAGATATTTATAACTGATGACAAAATTTGCTCCTGTGCTAGAACTGACTAATACTGTCCACACCCATAAGCCTTTTGCAGTGCCTCTTTTCAGTTTGTCTTTGATGCCAGAGCCTTATCTATAAAACAAGCCCATCAATTTTCAGACAAAAACTGGAAAGAGATTAGCTCCCTCCCTGCTGAGATAAATCACTTCCCAGTGTACTCAGTTGCAAACCTCAACATTTTTCATATGGTTTTCACACTGACTTGGCCTGTGAAGGAATGTTAGCTTCAAGAGAATTAATACTTCTGTGACACAAACATAGAGCTGCAGCCTCAATTTTTCAGAACTAATTGATAGTATTATTCTTTAACTACAAATAATGCAAACAGTTATTTACTTGTTTCGCATGAATGATTATACGGGGTTTTGAGCCAGCAAGAATGAAAAAGAGAAAAATATTATTTTTGCATCTGTTCAGATTAAGTTAGTAGTTAAACTTTAGAGGATGACTTTAGAAACTCAAGTTGCACAGCTGCAAATATATTTGTGATTCTACATGTGAACATCATAACACAAACACAGATCTTATAAGTTTCTGGAAATAGTCCAGCTTTCAAACACCTGAGATCCCAGTGCAGATCCATTTCCCAAATATTATGAATGCTGTACAATTATCTTCATTTATAAAAGCAGTTATAGCCTATCATTACTCTAAAATAGATGCAAAATTAGGCTAGAGGATAGTCAAATGCATTGACTTACACATAGAGGATAAAGAACATTGTTCTGTTTTACAAGAAAGAAAGTACCAGTTAGTGCTTTAATATTCAGACTAAATCACCTGTACATCAAAAGTTTATTAATTTGTTACAAGTGCCTCTTAAGACACATAAGCAAGCAGATACTGGTGTCTATTCAGATCAGTATAAACAGACCATTGAGACAGTTTGTCAGGGTGTTGAGCTGGAATCACAGAGCAACTGATGCTGGAAAGTGCCTCTGGAGGTCACCTATTCCAACCCACAGCTCAGAGCAGGGTCAGCCACAGCAGGTTGTTTGGAACCATGTCTAGACAGCTTTTGAATATTTCCAAGGATGAGACACCAGCAACCTGAGCAACCTGTGCCAGGGTTTCACCACCTTCACATTAAAATAATTTTTTCTTATGTTTCCGTGGAATTATCTGTACTTCAATTTGTGGTGCTTTTTTTTTCTAGATACCACTGAAGAAGAGTTTGACTTCATCTTCTTCACTCCCTGCCCATCAGTTATTTATATGCATTAACAACCTTCCCTTGACTTTTCTCAAGGCTAAACAAACCCAGGTCTCTCAGCCTCTCTTTGAATATTAGGTGCTCCACCAATCCCTTAATCATCTTAGTGACCCTTTGCTGGATTCATGCCAGAAGGTCTTTATTGTACTGGGAATTGTTTTTTTTTTTTACTTTTTCCTTTTATCTTTAGGTGTGGAAACATATCTTTCACATACTAAATATGTACTAATGCCAAGTAAGCTTTGTTCCCAGGATTTTTATCCCTTTCAGCTACAGAAAGCCAATGAGTACAATTTCATTGCAAAAAATAATGAAATTACTCCCACCTGGGAGTGGAAAAGAATTGAGTAATTTCACCAGCACAGCAGAGCCTTCTGCTTTAAGGCATGACTTGCTCATCAACATCCAGGCAACAGTCTAGAGGCAAAATAATATTTTCACATGTCCTTTTCTGTTGCAAATATATCAGATGAGGGTCAAGGTGTCAGGGCCATGGAAGCAACCAAAAAGCAAGAGTTGTTTCTAGGAAGGGGAGGAGGAGAGATTCTTCCTCTCCATTGCTGCTGGAGTTACCTGTCAACATCTTTCCACAGGGTAACACTGGACAGAGGACTGGAATGCAAAGACTTCTGAACAGACATTGGCATATAAGAGAAAGCAACTTGTCTATTGGGTAGCCTGTTTCCAGAAATCCAAATAATCCTCTCTAAAATTTGTTGCAGTACCTAATCACACAGCAAGTAAACTAAGGTGCAAATGGCAGCAGCATTTGTTTTTTATCATGGGGGTTTTAGCACACTAAATCATGAATTAAGGACGTTAGATATCTAACACCTGCTCACTCACAGTTTTTGATCCTGCAAAAGAAAGATGAGGATAGGCTTTGTCATGGGATATAAGTTTGTGTAACAGCTGTTGGAATTTAAGGACCACAGAGCTCGGTCTGAAAACAATACAAAAGCTGTGTCAGAATCCAAATAAATTAGCTTATTTGTTTTTCTCTACCCTTATTGTTATTTTGAAGCCATCATTAAACAATCTGCAGGCAACTCTCACAACACTTTGATTCTCATTTTTCACTGAAATAACTGCAGTCACAGCTTTTAAAGACTGATGTCAGAGCAGCTCACACAACAAGGTGAATGAACATTCAAATCCTGGATCTGTTAGTTTTGGAAAGACTAATTCAAAAACAAAGAATATGCATCATCTAAGTTGCAATGTGTCATGCTGCTTCAAAAAAAAAAAATATTTATCTGAACACCAGTAAACCATCTGTCCCAGAAGGCCCTCTCCCTTGTTATGAAATGGTCACAGCCTTATTTCTTTTCATTTTGCCATGGTAGAGAGGCCAATAGTTTAATGTCACAAGCTAAACCACAAAATATATTTTGATTTGGCTTAAGTTCACCTGTTAGTTGATAAAATGTACTTCAAGCAAAATGTCTGCCTAAAAGTGTAGCTGGAAATGTGCTTTGAATTTCTCATTCATCAAGAGAAGGGTGTAATAAAGTAAACCTAATGTTCTGGGATTTCAACAGAAGTGCAACACTGACAATCATTTTAGATGCAAAAGAATTACACAGAAAAAAAAGCCTTACCATAAAAACTGGAATTTGCTCTTTCTGAATAAGACAGTCAACTGGTCCAAATCCTTTGAGTTTCCAGTAGCCAAAATGTAATTTTTATGAGCATATTTGTCCATCATACCAAAGGTATGAAACTGTACTTGTCAGGACAGTGTACGTATATTCCCCAATATTGTAATGAATACCTTGATTTTCCTGTGTCACGTGTATTTTTCTGCTTCCCAAAAGCAGAGGAGTGCATGATACGGGCTCTTGGTTTAATGACAGGTTTTAAATAAGGTTTTTGTTTTATACTCAACACTACACATTGTTAGTAAATTTCCAGTGGGAACAACAAACTGTCTTTGCTACTGAAACTTGTCTTCAGAAGATGAAAAGTCAGAAAGGTGAAGGTTGTTCTATTCACACATGTGAGCTAAGTCTAAAAAAATGTTATTTCCACCACAATCCAAGCCTTTTATTAAGAGCGCTCCTTTTTCCACATGAAAGATGTTATTGTTTTAAGGTGTATATAAGATGATCAGTGGTCAGGCCATCAAATATCTTTTGGGTGACCTGAGTGAAAATTCTATGGGGAGCCAGCAGAAGGCAAGCTGGCATGTTCACAATAAGTGGGGCTGCTGAGGGGATCTCAGCAGTAGGCCACTTTCCCAAGCAGTGATGTCTAGGTTTATCACTTGCCTACAGACAGACCAACATTCAGGCCACAGTCCAACAAGTCCCAAGAAATTTAGAATCAGCTGGAAATACAGAAGGAATTCTCAACCAGAAAGCTAAAGGGAAGGTTAGGAATGTGCATCTTTCACATGAAGAAAACTGCATAATGGGCAGTTTTTCAGTATTCCCTGTAGCTTTTCCCTGTATTTTCAGTATTCCCTATAGCTTTTCAGTATTCCCTGTTCACTAGTACCCTTCTTGCCCTGCTTCAGCTACCTGGGGTTTTATTTACCAACTAATACTACTCAGTGTTCTGGGCCAACACGATAATAAACACAGAGCTACAAATGACCCAAACACATAGAACTGCGCCCAGCGTTGATGCAAGAGCTCCTACTATCTAATGGTTCAGCTTCTATTACAATACCTTACAAATTGATCTGACAGGAAGACCCAGTGGATTAAAGTACGTAAGTATCAGGTGAGTTTATGTTTATAGCCTGGCCTACCGGAAGGCAAAATTAAAGGGAGGCAAACTCCTAAGTGATTAACAAGATGAAAGCCTAAGGTTAAGTCAGGTAGATCATGTGCAATGTTTACCACTTTCAACTACTACCAAACTTAGCATGAGCTGTCTAGGGCAGCAGCTTTTAACAACATTCTTTGTCTTCAGCTCAAACTTTTCTAGCTATTGCTCCATTCAGGCTTCCATTAAAACCTGCCTTTATCTGTTTACCCATAAAAGGGTTTTCTAATAGCAGAAAAATTTCAAAAGAAATTTTTTTCAATAAACGAAGCTCCGCACCACTTCTGTCCTATTTTCATAAAAATTCCAAAGTGGAAATTCACAAACATTTTCAAAATTCAAAACTAAGATTATATAAATGGTAAAGAAACACAAAACTAATGAGAAATAGCTATATGCCTGATCTATTTCTATATAATAAACTAATTAAACAATTTTCTTAAACTGGACAAGTGTAGTTGTTAAGTAGGAGAAAATTACACAGTAAACAGTATATTTTATTTACTATAAAAGCACATGGAGTGGTGCTCTAAAAGTACAGCATCTTAAATAATACAAAAATTATAAAATGCTTTTATCTAAAATTTTACCACACTAGAAAATCCTCTCTTTGGGGGATTCTGAGATGCTGATAAAACTGTTCTGTCGCCCTGATTCTTTCAGGTTTTGTAGTGGACTTTCTAACTCAATGTTTGGTAGTTCCTAGTTCACTTTCTCATGAATAGATGCTATTATTAGAAGCTTGTTTATGCTAAGACAAGGTCGCTGGAAATTCCTTCTCTTGGGAGTGGAAAGTGACTGATTGACATTTGTCTTGACCAGTGTGATGGGAGAGGTGTCTAGCTTCTCCTCCAATCCCTGGTCCTTGTGAAAATACTATATATATGGAGTCAGAATTTTGAATAAAGAGTTTTTCAGCCTTCTCTTGAGAACGTGTCCTGTGTGTCCTTGGGGAGTGACCCACAGCGACACTGTTCTTTAGAAAATAATTGCAATTTAGGCTGATGACAATGAGAAAATATAATAAACTTTCAAAGCTTGTTAAATTATGGGATTTGAGTTCTCAGCTCTTGCTTTGACCTTTTCTTCCAGTAAATTTTGAGATTTGAAAGAAATTTAGGTACCTGACTCTAACAGTGAAGTATATAGTTAGAATAAAGGCCTCAGCACCTTCCTGCAGAGAACCAAGGTCAAAATATATTTGGAAAGAAGTGCAAATATTATGTTGAACATATTACACTCTCTCTCCTACTAGAACAAAACACAATTATGGTCTGAATTTGTCAGAATGTACCATCTGAATTTGGGAACCTAGATCACTATGCAACAATAGGACCTTTGCTGACTGAAGAGACTAACAAAAGATGCACAGCAGATCCTCACTTAGAAGGGGACCAAAGCACCCTCACGTTGAGAAGAATACTGCTTTGTAACTGAGCTGTCAAAGGAACAAAAAGACAAACTCAAAGCTGAATTATTTTTAAGATGAGTAGGCCTGCATATTCAAACAGTTGGGAAAAGTACAACATTTTTACTGCTTGGCAAATGTAAATCACTGGGAAAAAGATCTCTATCACAGACATGCTGTTGGAAACTGCAGGCAGTAGATACAGAAGTTTTGGTACATATTTTCTTGTGTTGTTGCATTGTCTTTGGTCTTCTCAGTTCGATTACTTCCTATTAATTTTTTATTCCTGGTGACTGTGTTCTTATTGAGGCACAGAAGAAATTCATGACATCTTTGTGACATTTAAAGATCTAAGGCCCAGCACTGAATTACCTACAATCTACTAAAGGAATATATCAGAATGGGCAATGCTAGCATGAAACACAGCATAGTGTGCTATGGCTGAGGGGCAGAGAAGGCACGTACAGAACAAAAATTATGTGGAACATGCTGCTTCAGAGGAATGCTACTCTGAAGATTGCTGCTAATGCGTTGTTTCAAAGAGCTCACCCTAACAATTTGTGGTAGAAGGTATCTCTTAGCTCTTCAGAAATCATTCAGTAGCAGACACGTTGGCTATGTGGTAAAATAAAAAAGTCCTGTTGGGTCATCTGTCAGCAAAACCTGGGAGTGGAGGAAAGAGTGTTAGCTTTAAGTCATTGTGATAAAATACCATGATTTATTTGGACCTTCACAGCAAAAATACCCAGTATACGTGCTACTATCCTCCTGAGCTAGGATGGTAAAATCAAGGATTTCCTCTTTGTGAAGAAAAGAAATCTTTGAACTTAAGACCTTTGTGGTGAAACCAGTCCAAAAGGCAGCTTAGCAAGAATCTCTGACCAGCAGAATCTTAGAGAGAAAGGCCATAAATATAGCATATATCACAGATACTTCCTCTGGCCCATCCAACGTGCCAAATTCCAAATTATGAGAGGCATGCTAAGAGGTTGCTTACAGATCATAGTGTTCAACAAATGTTGATGAATATATTCTCCATTAGCTTTTTTCCTTATTTAGCTTTTTTTCCTTATTCCTTCCCTTACCTATTCATACTTTTGAGCATCCATGACAGGCATATTACAGATTTTAATAATTTCAAGTTTTGTGGGGAAAAAATCCAACCTTTCAACCTTTTCCTTTCAAATTCGCTGCCTGCAAGCTACATTGGCCTAGCTGTGAGAAACAGTAATTAATTCTCAGAATTATTCCTGTTTGAATTTATTTTAGGTTACTTTTCTTGCTCATTGCTTTTGGCTATTCCTTTTACTCAACTAAACCAGAATAAGTAATATTTAAGATTTAAAGAGACAAGTTTGCAATACAATGAATGTATCACTGTCATGGTTTAATCTCAGCCACAAACCAAGCACTGACCAAGCTACTTGCTCACTCTCCCACCAGTAAGGTCAGGGAGAGATTAAATGGACCAGAAAAGAATTCCTGAAATATGCTACTGAATGGAGAAGCTTTCATGAAATATGGAGGATTATGGCCAGCATAACAGCAGAGCAAGACAGATACAGAAAAGGAATTATGAGGATTAAAATGTTTTCTAAAGTTATGCTATAATGTGTCTACAATAAAACTGCAGTGCACACTTTTGGTTTCTTGGGAAATAAATTATCTTTTACTAACTGGTTTTAAACCATCAGCAGGTACTTCTTCTATGTGTCCTCAAGTGTCACCTTGTTTTGCATTATCTGTTTGAACTGCCCACACAACATGTGCATGTTAGATAGAAAGAAAATGAAATTTTACAATTCTTTATTCATTTGAAGCATTTCACAAGGAAAATAAAAAAAAACAGAGCTCAATCTTACAGTTCTTCCATCATCTATTTTCAGTCATATTTCTGTTGTTAAAACATAATCTGTTCCTTGCACAGCTGCAAATACTTTTTCTGTGCTACTATTTGGATCAAATCTCACAGGTAGCAGCTTGTATCACTGAATGCTGTACAACCATGACTTGACAAGCCATTCCCGGGTGATTTTATCACATACTGGAACACAAAACACTATCACTTGAGCTCCATGGTGTTCCTGTGTTTAGTTTACAGTCTCCAGGGATGATGTTTATTTTCCAGGTGGTGTTGACACAAGTGATACCAAGGCAGTCAAACACATTCCAAGAAACTGAAAGCATGTGTTGCCATGGCACAAAGAGTAAATGCATTGAACATTCACTTCAGCAAGGAAGGGGCTCCTTAAGGCATGTTTAAAGGGTTACAACTGGGCAAACAAGCCACTTCCTTTTTGATGAGTAAATAAAATTGTTTATATCATAGGAAAGAAGATAATAACATCTGAGAGCATGCATTTTGCTACCATTATTTTAGTTAACTTCAGCACTATGAACATGAATATGGCTTTGTCATTTCCCTTTTAGTATTAGCAATCATCCCTAAACACAATCAAAAGGAGTGGAATATATTTTCCTTTTAAGCATATCAATAACACTTAAATCCACCTAGTCATTGTGTCTGTAGTCCCAAGACAGGGATCTAGGAACCCCACAGGAGAATTTTGAGTCTCCAGAATTGTTTACTAGAAAGGAAAAGACAAACTTGCTGTGTTTATATACTCAGCTTTGAGATGCATGTCAGCTCCAAATCTATCTCTGTATAGTGTAGCTGGAGCAAAATCAAAATAAAATTGTACTTCTAAATTCAATTCTGCAATAAGGCAGGTCCATACCATCCCAATCCCTGTAAAATGCATTTACTACTGCTTATCCTGGAGTGATTTGTGGCTTTTGTTGCTGTTTCTTGTTCTACTTGGCACAAATATTTTCATATTTTCTAAATATAAAATTTAAGTTTGACTTTCAAAAAAACTCGTCAGGTCTCTGTCACTCTAAAGCAATATAAAAAGCTAAGATCATTCATGCACTGTTTTCCACTTAAATTTACTGAGTCCAAAAGTGACATCAGTGATAGCATCATCCAAACATGCTCCTTCATCTTTGTTCTTTGGCAACAGGGATAACAAAACACATCTGTCTACATCAAAATGCAAGTCCAGTTGTAAGGAAAGGCACCATTTTCCCAGCCTGGCACTTTGAACGCTTGTATCCAAGATTTTTTTTCAACAATTTAATAGAATTAAAATTAACAAATTGATTTCTTTACACAGAGCAACTCCTTCAATCAAATGTCATTTATCTTCTGAAACCACCGTATGTGTTAGCCATAAATTGACACCTTATTGATTTTGAGTAAACTGGCTTCATGCACTACAAAACAAAAATAAAGTACCTGACTGAAGAGGTTCCACTGACTGAAGATGATCTTTTTAGATCTTTAGAGTCTGCTTTACAGGCTTAATCCTGACAGTTCTTCATGGTTCAATGTTTCTCAACCATGTCACTTAGACTAAAAAATAGGATCTATAGGGTATGGTAGGTAAAAAGCTTCTATCCCTTCATCACACTTTGCCTCTCCATGTTTAGTCTGTGAGTACTGAGACAGAAATCATGTTCACCAAGTTGTTCATGCAATGCCTGTTACAGTGAGACCCTGATTTCACACTGGTAGGTTGGCTTTGCTCTACAAGTGCAGTTGCAGGTTACTGTTTATACTGTTCATAACATCATGGTTTTCCTGTGTAGACAAGAGCATGTGCTGTGTGAAAACTGGGAAAAGTTGGTAAAACAAGAATTGTATAACGAAAAAAAAAAAGGAAAAACCAACAAAGGAAGGATTATAACTTTCTCCTCTTTTCAAAACAGAACACTTCAAGCAGATCTCTAGAAATTCATAGTAAAGCTCAATTAATACAGCAAGCACATCATGATGTCTGAATAAAAAAGTTTCTAAAGCAAATATCTGGCCTCTCAGGAGGAGATGACATGTTTTTCCTCCAATAATCACACAGAGCCACAGCTCTTGTGTCTTGTTATTCCTAAAGGATGTTCACAGCCATAGATACAATCTCCCAAAATTAGGGCTTGGAGATGGAGCACATCAAAGATGCTCCACAAAGATGGAGCACTTTGCTGCAAAACTTTCAGGCAGGTTTTTTATTTTTATCTAGAGTGAAAGAAGAGGCTTTATTGTCTGTTTTTCTCTAATGCTGAAAGCAATATTTTTAAGATGTACCTGGCCACTCAGCAATGTCATTCTCATGGATTTTGGATGGAACATTCTTAATATATTTTGCCAGGCTGAAAAAATCCATGAACTTGAATTTACAATACTATATAACAGCACTGACAGATAGCTACCCTTCCTTGGTAATGTAAATCCCATATTCAGCCAAGAGGCAATAACACTGTGTGACAGGGAAAAAAAAAAAAAAAGATGACATAATAGACAATTACTCAGCTCAGGATCACTGCTGGCAACCCTGAGTATAAGACACTATCTTTTTCATGAGCTAAGTAAAATGTGGGTGGAAATTTACCACCTAAGCTACTAAGTCAATGATTTTGGTTTGTCTATATCCCAATGTCATTTATAGGAACATTCAAAAATTTTAAGTCAAAGTTTCTACAAATTAAAATCTTTAAATTTCATTTAAGATTTCAAGTGGTGAAATTGGTAACAGCTCTGAAAAACTAGTTTTCAACAAGGCAAAGTATTGCATCTTGACTAAAAATACAAAGTTAGAATAAGGTAAAAATGCTGTTGATACTTACAAAGCATAATATGAACTGTTCTTTCTCATGCTCTAGAATCATGTGCTAACCTATAATTTTTAAGTGGCATATTTCAGTCTTTCATATTTTGAAGGTGTATTCATAATCACTAACACAAATTTTTTCAAATATAGGCACCTAAGGTTATGCATTTAAATAAAAAATTGTCTCTTTCTGAGGAAAAAAAGAGGCTATGACTGAAGTCAAAGAAAGTTGTGAGGCCTCTGATCCTGTGGATATGGAATTAAAGAGTAAGAAAATGATACATGGAGTAATGTGATTACTTTCCTAGTCAAATTAAAAATATTGGTATACATCTTTTCTAGGCTGGCAGAGAAAATATCATGTAGAAGAATGTATTCATTAAAAATATTTAAAATTTGTCAGAATGTTAGAAACAAATATTTTAGCACAATCTCTTAAAAGAAAAACAAAAGCCAAATAACCACAAACATAATGTGCTGCAGTGTAATCAGAATATAAATTTATCCTGATATATTGGCATGCTATAGAATAACAAATGGGAAACAAGTGAGAGAGGTATTACCTGGTGCTCTGGAAAGTAAGTTGTTAGCAACCACAATCCTTGAAGTGTTATAATAGGTGAGAGAAAAACCAAAGTCAGGTAGACAGTGTGTAAGTGATGGATATTGCTTCTTTCTGCTCACAGATATTCCAGCCACAGTGTGTTCCAAATGCTATTGCTCTACCTGAAAATAAATGATGATGTTAGTTCAGTATCATTTTCTGTACCACCTGTAGCAGCAAACTCATATTGAACACTTAAGCAACAACCTGATTATTCCCTTGTCAGAGTTTCAGGTGGTAATCAGGTGGTGTGCAAATGATATCCTGTAACCTGTGTCTTCTGTACTGTACACATTGCCTTGTGCAAATGTTTTCTTTAGCAATACAGTTCAATACTATAAAGAAAATTTTTATTTAAGCTTTTGAAAACACTGGTTATTTAAGATCTTATTCTATACCTTCAGTAGTCATGCAATAGCTTAGGGGTATCAGGCAAAACACTGTAGAAACATCAATTCATGACCCTTTATAACATTCTCATGTGAAACTCTATTAGACATATTAAATGTGGGAAAAGGCAAAGGTTAAGACACCAGAGAGACAAAGTATCTGAGGCTACAGTGACTGAGAGAAATGCCATATTCCCCTGACCACAGTAGCACAGATTTATTTGCTAAAGTTAGATAGCAGGTAAAGGGTTTTGCCATTTCAAGAATACATGACTTGCTGAAGGCTTAGGGACTGTGGAAATCCAAGTTCATATTTAGGAGAGCTTAGGAGCAGTTCTAAATCCTACACTCAGGCCTAATAATATATGTAAATTATGAAATTATGTAACAAAGAGCTATATTACTCATTTGGAATCACATGACAGGTATGATAATGTATTACTGAGAATATTACAGAAAAGCATTGTAGTTTATAATATTGTTTCATTTGAATTGTTGCTGTTACACGAAAACGGAGGAACACGCTGGTGAATCAGGGTATAACACAATGCCTAAAATATACCACACAACACATTCATATTTCAGTGTGTAGATGAACTTCTTGTCTGAAATAGAAGCTGGTTTTGAAGAAGATACCAAAGCATATATCCTGGCCAAGTTCTGAGGTATTTTTTCTTGTCTTTTCAGTATTCTTTGCAGATTTTCTTTCCAGCACCAGAAGTAAAGGAAAAATTCAGAGAAACATAAAGTAAATTAAATCTACATGATTTTTTCAAAAAAGTTAATAAATTTACAGTGATCTACAAAACAAATAAATAAATACTCAGCTCATAAGATTTTATTTTTAAGTGAAGCAATAATTCCTCCTGTGTATTTGATCTTCTTCAGACCTCCTCCCACACCCTACCTCCACATTTCATCAACAGATCAGTAACAGACTGTTTCAAATGCAGAAATAGTCTCTCCCCAAACTAAGTAAATGACTGCAGAATCTAGGGAACACCATAGCTCTGCCCTAAACTTTTCCCTCATTTCAAGAGAGGACCTGCTTTTGAGATGGTATTATGGAAGGCAAGTTGTAAAAGGTGACAATATCTGTACAGCTTGTGTCTAGGCAACCCAACCAGTGGTCTCAGTTCTCTTGTGGTTTTCATAGTCTGTGTTATCTTCCTTAAAATACCATAAAAAGTGACATTTTAAGCTTTCATTGAGAATAACTGCATCTTCACTTATTGTAGTCACATGGGCAGTTCTGAAGAGACTAACCCAGCAGAACCCTGAAAATTTACAAGCCAGATACAAATAAAATGAAAACCAGAAATTATTTTTTTTCATTGCTTTTTCTTTTTTTTCAAATGCTGAATTATGACTTCTAGGAAGCTTGGAGATGGAACTCTGGACTTTCCCTGGTAGTGGAAGGGTATAACATTTGATATATGTAAGAGTATGTATCATAGTATCTGTCTGGAACAAGTAGAAGATGAGAATGCTATTTCCTGTTTTGATTCCCCTTTGATCATTTGTCAGCAGGTAAGCATAACTTCATATAAACAGTGCACGTAAAAAACTGCACTAAAATCTTTATCAAGTAACATCCAGAAAAACGATCAGAATACTATTAATATGTGTTCAGAAAAACAGCAGTCTGAGATTGTGGTATTTGGAAAATGGGCACAATGTGACAAAACCCCTGAGCTCCCTCTGTGTCTGTGGTTTGTGTTCAGAAGCTTGCCTCACTCACCAATTTATCTGTTGTGCATGATGATGCCAGCTACTGTAGCTGTGAAACGTGCCCTGGACAGGCTCTACAGAGATCTTTAAAGCAAACAGAAGCGTTCTTAAGCAGTGCCACCCGGAGGTGAAAGAGAGCTTCTCATTCCCGATGGTATCAGGGGCCATTTTTTCCAACAGCTCTAAGGATATCATAAATGCAAAAATCTCATAGTGGTCTGACAGTCCTATAATAGAAATGGTCCTGTAGAGAGGTCACCAGTGGGTGAGGGGTGGAGTGCAGTCTGCACTGAGACAAGATCTACCCTAAATTTAAAGTGCAGTTTCACATACTTGAGTCCCATAGCTACACTAAGGGCAGAATCTCACGGTTCATTTTGTGCCCAAGGAAATAAGTCTGTCTGCTCTGTCAGAGGGCTGTGTGTTTCTCCTGTGCTGTAGGAAAATCAGGATTGAGACCTTTCCTCTTTAAACACATTGTTCCAACAAAGTCACATGAAACAGGTTCCCACCTGCCTCAGTGGCTCCTCATGAACACACCCCAGCTTATTGTTGTCTTTTTTTGTACTGGGATCCTAAAAATGGACATAGTATTCTAGCTGCCAGCTAGACAAACTCTCCCAGGAGTGATCCTCCACCTGCAGTGAGGAAATTGTAGAATCCCTTGAGGTCCTGCTCCGTCTGCTGACACAGACTGATGTACAGTGTAATATCCATGTCCTAATGACAGTCTAGAAAGTTCTATCTCTGTGCATTACCAAAGAAAAATCTGTTTCCAGAACCTAGAACAAGGTCCTGTCACTAACCACCCCATCAAAGTCTGTTTTCAATAAAAACTCAAAGAAGCAGCAGTCTTTGTAATGTCACCTGTGCTAAGTAGAAGTGTGGTGGCATGATTTGCTTCTAGAAATATCCTTTGTAGACTCCCTATATGGACTTACCATGTAGCAAGCACATCTTAAAGCAATCCATACAAAAAGCCATAAGAGAACAAAATAGAACATAAATAACTAAAAGGAAAAAAAAAGGAAAGAAATGTTCTGTACTTTCTGAAAACAAATTACTCCTTCCCATTATCTTCACTGTTGCTGCAAAGAGGTAAATGTCAACAGAATGTGGCAAAAAAAACAAAACAGGATTGAAAATAAAACAAAGATAAAATGAAAATATAAAAATTGGTGTTAAAGTAAAAGAGGAGTTGTTTGACAGTCTACTGATGCACCAAATCAATATACTCTGCCAAGAGAAAACTCCTACTTAGCCACAGAAGAAACAAGAACTGTTCAGTGCAAATTTCACTTTAATTAGAAAGGGCATAGTATGTTCAAACCCCAAGTACTCTGCTGGCACAAAGAACTGAGTTCAAAATCTGTAAACAGATGTTGTCAAGAATAAATGTATATATGGACAAATGACAAATATTTTTTTGCCAGACTTCCACTGAAATTCCATTATTGTAGAGAATGTTCTGTTTCAATAAACCAAATTAACAAAAATATCCTTTCAGCTATCCTTCTGTGAATTTCTAGCTATGCCTTATAAAAGGTATTCTTAAAGTATTAATGCCAGCTGCCTCAAATTAGAGTTAACTGACACCAGAAAAAAAATACACTGGGTTTGTACTCATTAATTTCGACTGAAGAGAAAATTTTCAAGCACAGTTGCACCAGTTTAACTGTTCAAAATTCAAGGATGTACATAAATGAATTTTCCCATCCCCCTGCTAGACTTCAGCCCCAAGCACTTCCCACTTAGCAGCTGATGTAGAAAACATCCTGTTTATACCCAACATTCTAGTAAATAGTGTATGAAGTCATACCTGTTTGCAAGAGTGAACTATAAAATGGCAGAAGATAAAAAATTCAGTGGCACTTTTAACACCTTTCAAATTATCTCTTGCAATTGGGATGCAAGTCTCATACAGCAGCTGTTTTCCTCCAGAAGAAACCTGTGCTTTTTACCAAAAATGTAGTGAACTGCTCTGTGTTCTTCCATATTCCAAAACTGCCAGATGGTTTAGAATTCTTCCTATGTCTTTTTAACAAGGTCTCTCCTGAAAACAATGACAGCATGACACTCAAAAAATATCAAGAATCAAGTACTGCCAAGCCATTCAGTGCTGGAGCTTTGATATGGCACTAAGGGGCTCCCTGGCCCTGACCAGCTTTATCCAGGACCCACACTCTGCCCAGGTCTCAGGGCTCCAGGTCAGCTCCTGGGGCTGTCAGCCCCAGTCAGGCTGCTGCAGGGCTGGTCTGCATGCCCAGGGAGGTGCCTGATGGCTGGGGCTGCCCTGCTGCCCCACTCCTGGCCAGGGACCGCCTGGGGACACTGCACAGCTCCAGAGGTCAGGGCCACCTGCCTGTGTCACACCCTGACATTCATATCCAAACAGATAATCTGTTCAATCTCCTGAGATAGCTACGGCACTGTTTTGCTACATAAAAATCAATGAATGGCATAATAGCCTCAGTTGTGCAATTCCTGTAAAAGCCAACGCAGAAGCACAGTGACACTTTTGCCTGTCAGACACTGCACCTCAAATCTTTGCCGCTTCAAGTGTTTCAAATGTGAGAAAGATGAAGGCAGAGGAACATGAGAAGGAAGGGTATTTGATTACAATTATGGTCAATCTTAACATATACCCTGTTAAACTGTGCAGTTGCTTTTTTGTTTATTTAAAAGGTTTTCTGGCTCACTTACCAGTGTAGGCAGCTATACAGGACAGACAGTTTCTACAGTCCTGTAAAAGTACTCTACCAAAAATAAATGTGTTGATTATGTTCCAAAGGTTCTGCTACACCACAATGAAAGCATAAAGAAGACAAAAATTAAGACAGGCCCATACGGTACAAACTTCTAGAACAGAGAAAAAAAGTCTGTTTCTAAAAGAGAATTACATCCAAACCAAAAATACTTAGATTCATGATTTCAAGTAGCAGAAGACTAGACACATTTTATACATCTTTAGAACAAAGTCTGTGGCACTAAAAAGTTACTTGCAGATTTATAAAGACTTTTAAATTAATATCAGCATTGCCCCTATGATATGTTGTGTTTCTGTGCTCTAAGTAATAAAGATCCTACATATCACTTTCTTTTTTGAGTAAGTAGTGGGATCAATGAGATGCTGTACAAACTTCTAGTTACAGGCATATGTCCAGCAGCAAAACAAGCATAAGCAACACACACTGAAACATTGAATCCCAAATGTTCCTCTTCTTTCTCCTTATTAAGGATATATGGATGATATAAACAGCAAATATACTGGAGTCGTTGAAGAACAACTAAGAGAGAAGGCAGAATACTGAACTCACATGAATCTGCTGTCAAACACCTTGCTGCTCCTTAAATTACGGCTTTTGTATGCTCTCACATTAATTTTTAAAACAGGTCAAATAGTCTAGAAGGCACTAAACTCCATCAGGACACTTGACTTGGCGCCACAGTGAAACACAGTGCTAAAAACAACACAGAATTCCTCTGTTGATGCCACTCTTCAATATAACCAATGGCAGGAGCATAGAGCAGGCACAGAGAAACGTCTGACTTCATTATTGGGGAAACAAGAGGCTACTGTATTACCACTGTCTTAAGAGAGGACATCCTTGCTGTCAGAATAAGTGCTTCTACTTCATAAATTATTCTTTGTTTCAGAGAAAATATGTAGCTGGTCAAAAAGGCTGATTTGAATGCTTTCTTCTTCCTCCTTTGCTGAAATCTGTATCACAGCTATCAATCACATATCCTTAAAGCTTTGTGCCAAGGCAAGCAAAGGAAAAAAAATATGTTCTGACTCTAGAATCTTACCAAGTGACTTCGATGAGTCTGGCACAAGGTTTATTCCTCTAAGAAAGGGCAGAGCTGGGATCCCAGCTCACTGTCACTAAAGAGAAACATTTTCTCTAAAACACAGATTATCTTTCATGGCTGTAGATAAGTTCACAAGCAAATACCAAAAAGGCTTTGTGGTTTGCCTGAACAGTGTTTCTCACCTCACAGACAAGTTCATCTGTGATAAGTTAAATGAAATGGCTAAGAGTTTCACAATATTTTGTTATTTAAAGAAAAGCATACCTATCACGTAATTACAGTTATCTGCTATGATTGCACACTTCTCTCTGTATGCAAAGGTTAGAAATCATGTAACAGACACTTGAATTGCTTCAATAAGATGTAGCAAGCAGAAAGTTTCATCCACTAATGCCTTTCATTAGGGCTTAAATTCTCCTTCTTAGCAACAAAACCAGCAGAGGCACTACTCTAACCCCTTGAGAGCCATTCAGCCTTCCTGTGATCTCAGTCTCACAGCTGTGAGACCCAAGTAGCAGAGGGGCTGCCCAGGCACAGCATCCTGTTCAACTATAGAGTATCATCATATTCTAAACAGAGACTAACAAAGAACTAGCTTTTCAAGTCATACAAAGCTTAAAATGCACGATAATTCACCTGAAGAAATAATCTGTTATGTATCTATCAGAGCATTTACATCATGAATTGTACTAAGTGTTGGGAGTATCTCTCTAGTAGTCTACTCCTAAAATTCTTCTTTTCCTATTACACCCACAGTTTCAGTATTTTTGCAACCCCAGGACAACAAATTCTAAATGACCAAAATATTAAATTTTGGTGACAAAACAGTAACATAAAAGTGGTTATAGTTTTATATAAAACCACTGAACAGTTAGATCACACTTTGTACAACTAGAGGAAAAAAAATGAAAAAAACTTAGCTTGCAGCCATGACATTCAGTAGGGTAATTCATTCACCTTCCATCTGAGTTTCCTTAGGAGTAAAGGCTGCACACCTTTGATAAAAACACTCAGGCTTAGCAAACAAGTATATTTATTTCCTTGAGTCATGACCAAATTTCACAGTCTACCCTTTGACAGATTGCTACAATTTCAGCCAAACTCATCAGTCTAACAGAAATACATCATCTTTGTCTCCTCCTTTCTCTAAAATGGCCTCTCAAATCACTCAACATGTTGTTATTATCCCTAATTTTGTTCTTCTGTAGCATTTGTTTATCCACTGATATCAGCACAACCATCCTCATCTCCCAAATAACCACACCCTTTCAGATAAAAACAATGTTGCTGTCTCTAATTATTAATTCTAAGCCACCAAGTCATTGAAATACTGGAAATCATTGAGATCTGAAACCCAAGATCCCAACTTTTAGCATATTCCAAGTACTCAAAAGTATACCTATATTATTAGGTCTGTTAAATCTTGGTTCTCGTTCCAGCTCTCTACACAACACCAGGACATTCCCTTATCCATAAAACATACCTTTTCAATTTTTCCTCTAGTTCATACCAATCACATAAAGATGTTTAGTAGCTTCATAGCCAAAAACATGACTACAGATCTTATTTCATCTCTTCATAATTGTCTTCACTTTAATATGTGCATCACATGTTATTTAAAGTAACCCTTAGCTACTTCATACAAATAAATCTCACCACACAGCTAATTACTTCTTAAAAGCAACTTTAAATATCTCTTTCTGCCTGTATCAGATATCTCTAGGCACATTCTAGAGCATTTCTAAGAGGATCAACACAACACAACAGGTTAATATTCACAGGCTCAGCAGTATCTTGTCTGCTCATCTGCACGTCAGTCACAGTAAGTCCTGTGGCCCTCACTACATTCCCTGGACAGAGATATCTCTGACGTTTTCAAATGCATTTTCCCTGATCAGAAAATATAATAAATGTTAATGGTACTGTCCCACTGAACTTCAAGGAAGTCTTTCTAAATCTGCCAACAGCAAGTGCTCAGGGGAAGTGTATTCCATGAACTCGAGCAGAGTTACATTCTACAGCTGTGATGACACTACGAATATAGAACAAAACCCAGCAGGCCTTGCACAGCTATTTATAGTCCTGGGATTTACCCTAGTGGCATCTCGTGTTTTCAGATACTGAATTCAGGTTTTCAAGTTCTGATGCAGAGATTGCCTTTCTTTTAACTCTGCCGTTATATCTCCTTGACTAACATAGTGATTGAAAAAAAAAAAACACATATTAATTGAAAACTGTCTGTTCAATAGCATCTCCTTGCCCCAATGGCTTAAAACTCCTGTATCCTCTTTAAAATGTTTATATATAGCCTGGCTGCTGAGCTATACATACTGCAGCAAGTCTTCCACCTGCTGGACAAAAGGCAGCACTAAGCTTCCTTAACAGGAAGCAGATACAACAAATATCTGAGAGCAACACAACGATAAAATAAAACCAACAAAAAACAAAACACACCAAAAAAAGAAAAAAAAAAAAAGAAAAAATCAAACCAAAAAAACAAAAAGGCAGCATCAGGGTGCCATTGTTCTCTTCTAAGTGCAGTAAGTAAATAAAGGGATACAGAGGTCAAGCATCTGTGGCCAAAGAGCTGTTCTACTTTCCCAGTATTCCTCGTTTTACAAACTGCTTCTACAAGATCTCTTTACTTGCGCTTTTATGAAGGACCTGCATTATTTGAAATGAAAATACTACAGACCTTCTGCCTTTGGGGCTGTTCTGGGTTGGTAGCTGCCCTAATCAAGCAAGAAGAGTGAAGTCCCTCTCCGTGTTCTTTGCCTGCCTCAGGTGGCTGGCTAAATCTGAGCATCACCTGTGATCGTTCTGTGATCCTAGACCAGCTGGGCAATTGCCAGACTCGCACGCCCTCGAGCAGACTCGGACGGGATGCCCGGCTAAGCGCTGAAGGCTTTTCGCTCCCCGATGAGCCCGAGGGAGGGAGGATTGCTCCCTGCGCTCCCGGGGAGAGAGATGGTGCTGCGCCCCAGGGCGGGGAAGGGTTCCTGCACCTCCATCAGACATGGAAAAGGCTTTCAGCAGCGTGCAGCTCTGTATCAAACTACAGGGCACTATCAACTCGTTCAAAAGAACTGAAACATGGTCTTAACTAAAGTTCACTCAGATCTTTACTTTTTTTTATTATGTAGCTTGCTTTGGGACCTCCAGCAGCACTTCTCCCTGAAGTATCGCCTAATCCTTGAGCCAATCAAGGATGCAAAAGCAGAGGCTGCAGGTCTCCTTTGGTGTTATCCACTCTCCTCTAACAGGTACACACCAGCAAGAGGAGGAACACCATCCACAGGAGAACAGAAATCAGAACCAAAGTCAGGAAAAGATGGGTTACAGAGCATTGTGGGACTTGGGATTCAGAAATCCTAAATGGGATTAGCAGATATTACTAATAATGACAGCTGAGCTAATAATATGAACTTTATCTTTTCTAGATCTTGATAAAAAGAGTTTTACCTTTTTTTTCTTTTCTTTTTTTTTTTTGCATTGAAAATTTTAATCATTACACT